>JAXQQM020074181.1:0-120180 GCA_034641835.2 Pinus albicaulis | reverse complement strand
TGTGGAACATTACGACATCACAATTATTCTTTGATAATGGTGTCCCAAGATAAAACATATAAGATAAATGAGCTTAAAATACATATTCAGTCAACATGCTTAATGACCCATGACGAGGGGGCCTTTAATTATCAAAACACAACAAGGTTTCCCCTCAAATGTATGCATGACAATCTCATTACACGTGGCGCGACTGCGGTAAGAGTGTTCGAGCGTATGCTGGATGATCCCTCCCACATATTGCGTGATTGCAGCAACAACATCTGATCATGATGGTGAGAAAGCTCATGAGGGGTTGGGGATAGGTCGGTGGGACATCACTGACTGCAGGTCGCGTGAAAGACTTTAACGCCTAAGCGAGCAGAGGGGGAACCCAAAATTTTGGGTGGTGTTGTAGCGGCTACAACACCCTTCTACATTCCAAAGGGAAATTATTAGCATTTTTGCAGACTTAATAAATGAAGGCCTCAAAGTATATATGGATGATTTCATACCCTATGGGGATGACTTTGAGCCTGCATTGGAAAACCTAGAAAAGGTATTGCAAAGATGTATTTACACTAGGCTTTGCTTAAGCAATGAAAAGTGTCTTATGATGATGACCGAAGGAGTTATCTTAGGGAATTATATTTCAACAGCTGGAATTCAAGTAGACCTGGCTAAAATTCAAATACTCTTGTTAATTCCTACACCTACTACACAAACAGAGGTACATAGCTTTCTTGGATTTTCTGGTTACTATAGAATATTTATAGAACATTATTCTCGAATAGCTACACCTTTATATGCACTGACTGGGAATTTTGATTTCATTTGGACAGATAAATGTGATAATGCCTTTAATGATCTGAAGAAGATCGTTTCAACAGCCCCAGTGTTGAGGGGCCCAAATTGGAATTTTCCGTTCCAAATTTCATCTGATGCCTCAGACAGCAATTGGAGCAGTACTTGGGTAGGAGGAAGACAAGAAGCCATATGCAATTTACTATATTAGCAAAAATCTATCCCCTGCTGAATTAAATTATACTATGTCTGAGAAAGAATTTTTAGCTGTAGTTCATGCTATAAACAAATTTAGACATTACATAACTGGGTATCCTGTAGTATTATATACTGATCACTCTGCCATTAAATTTTTAGCAAATAAACCTATTACAAACGGAAGAGTGACAAGATGGTTGATTTTACTGCAGGAATTCGACATCACAATCAGAGATCGACCTGGGAAAGAGAACCCTGTAGCTGACTTTCTATCAAGAATTCCAAAGCCAACAGATATAGAAGCAGTTGAAGACCACTTTTCGTATCAACATCTCTTTTCTGTTACTATCAGAACACCGTGGTATGCTGATATAGCGAACTATTTGGAAATAGGTAAATTACCTAAACATCTTTCCCTTAATGAACGTAAGCAAATAATACATCGTAGTACCCGCTTCTCCTGGATTGGAGGCTACTTATTTAATTCAGGTGCAGATATGCAAATAAGGAGATGTTTTAGGGAGGATGAGGTATTCGTCATCTTGAAAGCATGCCATGATGGACAGTGTGGCAGACATTTTTCAGATTGTAGAACTGACCATAAAGTTTTACGAACAGGCTACTATTGGCCTACTATCTTTAAAGATGCTAAAAAATTTGTGCAGGCCTGTGATAGCTGCCAAAGGGCAGGTAGCCTTGGGCAGTCTGATGAAATGCCTCCAAACCCTCAACTGGTGATCGAACCGTTTGAATGTTGGGCCCTTGACTTTGTTGGTCCTATTAACCCCCCATCAAACCAAAAAACATACATCCTAGTTGCCACTGAGTATGTAACCAAATGGGTTGAGGCAGAAGCTCTTTCAAAAGCTACATAGGACTCTATAATACAATTTCTTTTCCAAATCTTTGTGCGCTATGGCCTCCCAAGGGACATAATCACAGATGGAGGACCATAGTTTGTAGGTAACAAATTAGCTGAAACATTGCAAAACTACCACGTTCAGCACAAGATTATGACTCTGTATCACCCACAAGACAATGCCTAAGTAGAGAGCATGAACAAAGTAATCGAATCTATATTAAAAAAAACAATCGCCTCTCATAGACGAGATTGGGCCTACAAATTTCCAGAAGCATTGTGGGCATATCGAACAATGTGGAGACATACAATAGGATATTCACCATACCAATTGGTATTCGGAAAGGAACCCATCTTTCCTATAGAATTCGAAATTCAAACATTATGAACAACTCAAAAGGTGGGTCTAGATTTAAATGAAGCCCAGGCTAAAAGACTGCAGCAAATTAATGAGCTGGATGAAATTAGGCTCTCTTCTCTTCAGCACACAACATTAATTCAACAATAGAGAGCCAAATGGCATGACGCCCATATCAAAGAAAGGATCTTCCGCGAAGAATATTGGGCACTCCTATATGATTCCAGGTTTCAGGATTTCCCAGGAAAACTCCAGACACGATGGCTTGGACCCTATGAAATTCAAAGAGTGCATGATAATGGCACTGTTACATTAGTTACCATTGACGGATCTGGACATTCCTTTAAGGTAAACGGTCATCGAGTACGATTGTATCATAAACCGCTCACCCGGGAATCCTTTTACCAGAAGTTTCGGGAAGACTCTACAATGGAAATTCTTGCTGAAGCGGAGAATTCCTCCTCGGCACCAGTTTGATAAATCACTTCTCTTTTTTTAAATTTTGTACATAAAGCATTTTTAAATTTTTTGATTGTTGTTTTGTGGAATTTGTTTTTAGAAATTCGGTTAATATTACTTCCTTACTTCTTCATTGTTTGTTTCGTGAAATTTGATTTCTTTGAAAGAGAAAAAAAAAGAAAAAAGAAAAAATTTCTGTTTATTTCGTTTGTTTTGCTGTTCCTTTCTAAAGGAACAACACTTCTGTTGTTCCTTTTGAAAGGAACAATAGTTTCGCAGAAGCGCTCTTGTTGTTCCTTTCCAAAGGAACATCACTTCCGCAGAGTGTTTTCTTGCTGTTCCTTTCCAAAGGAAAAACACTTTCGCAAAGTATTTTCTTGCTGTTCCTTTTGAAAGGAACAACAGTTCCACACATTGTTTTTGCTGTTCTTTTTAAAGAAACAACACCTTTTTTTGAGTGGATTGTTTTGTTTTAAGCCAGCATTTTGTATTTTTGATTACTTTTCTAAAGGAAAATATATCATTTATATACAATCATACAAATTAAAGCTTACTGAAAACAAAAAATCAAAATAAATCATCATATTTTAAGAAAATTGTCTAGTGATGATATAAAAAAAAGGGGAAAAAGGGCATGATCAATAACATAACTTTGCTATTTTTACCATTGAATTAATCTGATCGATTATTTTTATCATGATTGGTTCTTTCCCATTTGCTATAATTTTCTTTGATGTCTATCTATGGAATAGGAATAAGGGCATATTGTTTTTCCTATTGAGATGTTCATACTTATTCCACCATCCCTACTCTTAAGGAGTGTTGAGCCATCCCTTATGAATAACTGAGGAAAAGTGCTGCATGAAAAAGAAAAAATATTAGCATATAATGATTTTGCAGATGGAGGATAGGGGGTCTCACCAAGAGCCAGCCTACCGTGATCATAGGAAAGGCAGTGAAGTGGCATTCCCATTATGGCCACCAAACCAGGGAAATGGTCCAATAGACAATTGAAAAAATCAAGAAGTCCTTGGAATAGGAGGTCTCATCACGAGATGACCTTCCCACCTTTCACTTCTTCTCGGTGAATGGCATTGTGGTTTATCTAGTCACCAAGCCAGCACAATGGCCTCCGTCATGATATTCATAAAAAAAAAAAGGGGGCACTTCCTCAGCATACGTAAAAGACAATGGTTCCGTGGGTAAGAAAGCAACTATGTCAAGGTTATGGACACCTGTGGGCAGCAGAGCTCTGCTGATGGTATTGGAGTCACACTTATACACATCAATAGTTATATTTAACCCTTTTCCTATATCTTTATTTAAATGTCAAATGAAAATATGAATACCTTACCTTTACCTCCGAACCTATTATACATGAAAATCATTACAAATTGATCATATTAATTCAAAGTGGTAAACAACGCAATTATAATTATGGTTATCATATGTTGTCCCTTCTCCTCATATTCGAATCATTACAAAACAATTTTCTATTTATTAACGATTCATCACATGCATTGATTTCAGTAATTGCTGCAATTTGATTGAATGTATCATAATTACGCCTAATTTTTACTGCTGTAATACTGTTGTGCCACACATGCTATTCTCAATTGACAGTCGAGGGCGACCTTTCATTCATTCGTGGGGCGCGGATCTCTGCATACAAAACAAACTCCAAGATTCCCTTACCTGTATACAGATTAAATCCTTGCATTTTAGGAAATAACAAATTTTCAATGAACTGTGTTGTGTTGTTCCATTGTGATTACTGTGTGTTGAGAAATTAACAGAACGCATAAATGGGAGGACGACCAATTCGCAGTGAACCGCAAGTATTGATCGTCTCTGATGCTGCACGAGCAATTTTAGAAAGACTGGGGTGGGTTACATATTTCTTGAGAATGCAACAACCCCATGAAGTTGTGGCCACTGAATTTTTATTGAACCTACAAGAAGGATCCTCCATGGTCAGAGGGAGGAAGATAGCTGTATCCGATGAGATAATTGCAGAAGTGTCTGGAATTCACGCGCAAGGGACTATCTGGACTCAGAAGAAGATTAGGATTCATGAAGCCATAAATTTTTTTCAAGATGATGGACATACATTAGTCATCAAAGGTAAAGGAGTCCAGCCAACGTCATTAGAAGAGCCATGGACAGAGTTAGCCAAGATTATGCAGGCTTACATAACGTGTGACGGAAGAAAGGATGTGGTAAGACCTTGCCACCTTAAGCTACTAGCTGTATTAAAACAGAAATGCACCATTAATTTGCCTGCATTTTTAAATTCTTTGTTGCATGATACTGCTCGTGGTATAAGGAAAACCCAGCATGCAGATATGGTGGTCAGACACCATTGTTTAATTTGTTTAATAGTGAGTCATAGCCTCGCCCAGCAACAGACCAGATGGGAAGAATTAATATTTTCCATTGATGGAGGGTTAGCTCTACCAGCTCCAAAACGGAAAAGGATGGCCGGCTCAATTGCTGAGCCTTCTACTCATAGGAAATCCCTCTAATTTAAATGAAATAGAAGGATGGTGGAAGGACTTCCGAGCAGTAGCATCCAGCCCCTCGAAATGCACAGCTTAGAGGAGGAACAACCTCCACAATTGGAGGGAGTAAGCCCTCGCACCGATGAGGAAGAGAAATTGGAGGGAGTAAGCCCTCAGATTGATGAGGAAGAAAAATTGGAAGGAGAAATTCGCTACTCGAACGAAGAAGAAATAAGCCGCCAATCCGGTAGTGAAAAAAAACCCAGTGTAGAGGAAGGAGATAATGAGGAAGAAGGAATCGAAGGAAATTCTGAAGAAGAAGAAGTTGAGGGAGAAATTCGGTATTCAGATGAAGAGCAAGGAAGTTATCACACCTGTGTGGAGGATGAGGATAATCATAGCAGCAATAAGGATGAAACATAGCTGCCCGAGAATGTTATCGTAAGCCCTTTACAGGAAGATTAATTGGCCCAGATTTTGGCCAATATGAGTGATTATGCATGACCACATAGCCCCTTGGACATCAATATAGATATTAATCAAATACCAGAGTACTTTGCTGTTGATAAAGAAATAGCTGAAGAAAAATTAAATGAAACAGAAAACCCTAGCGAAGCTAGGGTTGCTTCTCCTGAGGGATGTGAGCGGGAGAAAGAAAACACTGAAGCTGGAAGCCCCCAGGAGACTGCAGAGTTAACTGAGAATATGATTCCAGGAGAATTGAGCCAAGGGCATATGAATGTAGAAGAGGAGCCCCAAGGAGAAGAACAAGAAGAGAATTTTACTGAAGGCATGGTTGATATGGGCCAAAATTCTGTTGAGCAAACAAGGTCAGATAAAGGGACGAATGTTCCATTAAGAAAGAAGAAGAAAACAACTGAGATTGAGAAGCTTCGTAGAGAACAAATAAAGCTTCATAAACTAGTAGAACAGCTTAGGCAAACCATTAGGGTTCTGAGAATGAAACACATGCCCAAGCGAGCCCCTAAGAGAAGAAGCATTGCTATCAAAAGAAGCTCAAAAAAGAGACGAGTGACCGTTGATAGGTACCCCCAATTTACATAAGAAACCATGCCTAAGCCTAATTATGAGGATACAGAGCAAAAAACAACTGTTCCAACACAAGATGTTCCAGAGGAACCGGTTTTGAGTGAAAATATGCAATCTAGCAGTCAACACACTTTCAGTGAGCCGGAATTGGTCAGACTTTAAGAAGAATTGACACAGGCCTAAATAGAAAGGCAGAGACTGGAGGAAGATACTGTCCCAAGAAAAAGATATCAGGAATTGCAGCAACAAATGAGAGCTATTCATGAAGCAGAAGTTGAAGCTCATGAAAAACGACGGAAAGCAGAGGTAAAGGCTGATAAGGTAATGAACCAACTAAAACTAGCCTACACTCAAATGGACACTCTCTACTCCTTGTATACTGATGTCTTAGCCTATAGATGCCCCGCCAAAAAATATGCTTTATTTTTACTAGAAAGATATTTACAATTAAAAATCAAGGCAGTTAGGGCAGGGAAATCCATAGATCTAAAAACAATAGATGACTTGATATCATGCTGCAAACTTTATGGGATCAAAGTACAACGCCTGTTATGTGAATTTTACTTGCATAATCTAATACTTGAAAATGATTGTGAATCAAACCCTAGCCCTTTTATTGGAGATGTTCAGTTTCAGGCATTCATTTCCTTTGCTGTAAATCAATTAAAACAAATTAAAGCTTATAACGCCTTTCAAAGGCAAGAAAATGGATTAGATCTATGGGTCAGAAGTGAACCTCAGGACCCACTTCAATTTTGGGCTAGACAGAAAAGCTTGATGACAAGGGAAGGCATTACCCAGACTCTAGGGCCTATCCACAAATCAATCATTTTGAATGGAACAGATTATTTCTCATCCATTAGGAACCAAGCTTATATAGCAGCCAAGGTCCGATGGAGAACCTCGAATCAGAATGTGCAAAATAGGGAACCATTTAATTATAGAAACTTTGGGCTAGCTGTAGACCGTTTCATTTCCTATAGCCATCTTTTTTTAAAAGGAGGACCATATTGGTTAGGATGTAGGTTCCACAGCCCTATTGCATGGTACCCTGCTTCAGATTACAAAGCTATTTATGAACTTCCTGAAGGGCAGACAGACCATATTTTTGAGGAATTAGCTGCACTACATGGTTTTAGGCCTGTGGATGACAAACCTTATTCAGCTTATTCTTTGACTGCTCTCCATGTGAACTATAGTTTTCATGAGGGCATGAAAATGATTAAGCAGGGGGGTATGTTGGGCAGTGAAAGAGGTATGAAATTATTGTATATTTACTCATTCTTTACCATAAATATACTCCAATTTGCCTTGGAAAGGTAATTTATTATAGGAATTACAATAGAATTGGAAAGGTTTATGTTTAATACGAAAAGGTGACTAAAATTTACTTTTTGACTGACAAACAGGAATTCAGAGAGGGGAACATTTGTACCAAAGGTGGGGTTGAGAAAAATCTAACTGCTGCTCCATCAGCGTTGAATCATATCCAGCCAAGGGCAAGGAGATCTGAACGAATAACCCAGAAAAGACAGGGAACAGCTCGGCCTCAGTCAGCACAAACAGAATGATGACTAAACACAGAGGAGCGAATCCCTCAGGATCTTTCGATCCTGAGGGTTTGTTGTTCAAACTCATCTTGTTCCTTGATTGATCTGTCGAGATTTGATACATAAAGCCACGTCCTTTAGTGACAAAGGGAGATTTTTGTTGAAATTGGGAATTGGTCGAAAGACTTTACATTTTTCTTTGTAATGTAATGTTTTAATTAACTCTCTGTTTTGAGAGAAACCTTTCTGTAAGACTTCATGACAGTTTAATACAAGACACGCATTTTATCTAATCTCTGCAGTTTTGAATTAGCCCAGCAGTATTTCACTGGCGCTAAGGGCCCGACTCTGGTGGAATCACTTCGCTGTTTATATTTTAATATTTGCTTACTGTCGTGTGGAGTGCGTTTATTGTTTGAATTGATTTATTGTTGATTGGATCAAATACAGAGTCATTTTTGTTTCATTTCTTTACAAGAAGCATAATTCGCAGTTCGATTATCTTGCTGTTATCACAAAGCTTTGCTGACTTGTATCTGATTTGAGTTGTTGTTCCTTTAGTTTATAATCCGTTATAATTGATCGTTGCGTGGTGAGAAGTTGTCGACAGAATAGAAGCATAGAAATCTGGTAGCTTGAATATGTTAGAACTGTAATTGTTGTTCATTTCACGTTGTTGTTCCATTTTTTTTCATTACTTGTTCATAGTCTTTGATTAGTAAATAGATGAGTTCTAGTTACATGCTGTTGTTCCTTTTCAGATTGCGTTTCTTTTAAGTTGCTTTCATTGAATTTGCTTTCGTCCAATTGCTTTAAGATCTCCAACTGTAGAGGATAGAGGATTTTGCTTCCAAGTCCCCAGATTGGTCTTCTTGCATCGATTTCTAAGGGAAATAGTTACTGCTACTGCATCCCTGATCGATGTTCTACAAAATTGAAGTAGTTTAATCTTTCCATTCATGTCACTGTAATTAGGTTTGTTTCCGAGCATTTTTTATTTTGTACTACATCTTCACAACATTGCTCTTAGACAATTGCAGCTTCAGACAGAGTACACTCTTCAAATAAAAAGATGCTCCCGGATTGATGATTAATGTAGGCCAATTAGGTGTTCAAAAGATACCTTTTTATGACTCAACAGGTTGGAGAACTTATTTTTGATGCTTGATGTGAACTTCCACTACTTGAACCTTAGAATTTTCTCTTAAATATGATGTGATGGACAGTGGATGATATCCCTAAAGTGCCATAAACGGGGTCATTTTTGCTGTAGTATGGAAGGAAGTGTTATACCACCATTTAAACAAAGGTAACCACTTAACCCATTGTGTTTGTTTATCAGATACAAAACAACAAATATATTCTTCCAAACATCTATTCACTATCTCAGCTTTACCACCGGATTGAGGATGATAAGATGAGATATGAGCTATTTGACTACCCAAACAATAAAATAATTCAGTCCAAAAATATCTAGTAAAAATGGGATATTTGTTGCTTACAATAATCTCTGGGTTTCCATTTAGCTTTTGAATTTTTTTCATAAATGCAGTAGAAACTCTACTTGCTTTAAATGGATGAGATAATGCACAAAAGTGTGCATACTTGGTAATTCTATCAACTTACCACCATCATGACAGTCTTTCCTTCAGACTTAGGTAAACCTGTGATAAAATCCATTCAAATTTCCTCCCAACATTGACTTGGAATGGATAAAGGCTGTAGAAGACCCAAGGTCTTAATTGTATAAACTTTATTTTGTTGGAAAATAAAACTTTCTGCCACAAAATTTTGAATATCATATTTAAGGCCGTCCAAAAAAAATTCTTTCTTCACCCTAGGTAAGTTTTTAAAAAATCCTAAGTGTCCTCCTAAGGGATAGGTGTGCAATCCGAAAAGAATCTTTTGTTTTAGTTGGGAATTCTTACAAAGATATAAGCGATATTTGTAGTATAAAGAATAAATTTTCCAACTAAATGTATCATATGTACTAGGATCTTGCTCCAAATTTTGAATGAGTGTCCACACTTCTTTGTCATTCTTTCATTCATCCCTTGCTTTAGTTATCCAATCCGGTTGGATAATAGAAATGACACAAAGAAATGATTCCACCTCTTCATCCTTTCTTGAGAGTGCATATGCAACAACATTTAGCTTCCCTTTTTTGTAGATGATTTCAGAGTCATAACCCAACATATTTGTGACCCATTTTTGCTTCTCTTCTGAAGATAATATTTATTCCAAAAAAGTATTTAATACTATCACGATCAATGTTTACCTTGAAGTTTGTTGAGTCCCAAACTTGCATCTTTCTTATACACCTTTCTAGACCTTTTTCATTCACCTGGACCTTCTAAGTCATCAATATCATTGCATATTAATTGTAAAAGAGCATTTAAAATGGTTTTTAACTATGTTTTGTGTCTGCTGTTTGAATTAGATTTTTTCTCATTAAGCTGCGGAATCTTGTCACTTTCCGCAGCTGCTGCAACTTTCCGCATCCATTTTGTTAAATTCTATATTGCAGGTGTCTTCAGGCAAATCGAGCCACATGGGCAAGTTAGAAATGATATGGACATGGATCGTGTCCTATTGGCTCAGTCGAATTCACCTAAGAAGGCTGTGGTGAAAGGTAGCCAAGTGGTGGTCAACCGAAGAGTCCCACGGTGATAGAACTCTGTTTCTCATCACGTGAAGATTTGCGTGGCCGTTTCTAAATCATGGGAGACACATCAACACCTATAAACGGCTCCATAAGCTGAGTCCAACAACCACTCTCCATAGATTTAATCTTCACGGCGACCATAATGCTAGATCTTTGGACGTGCTGGTTCACGTGTCTTCTATCAGCGCAGACTTTAGGGAATTAGTTATGTCACCCTCTGTTATAAATAATGCATTCTCATACGCATAATAGTTAGCTCTGTAATGTAATTGCGTCGCCATTGTGCTGTGACATTATTTCTCTGTTATGACTGAATTTTAAATATATGAGAAGACTCTATTCATAAGCGTAATTCATATTTGATAGCTGCTTCCCGAGGATTGTGCAGAGGGCCCCTGCACACGCCGAGGTTTTGTGTATTACTGTATAGTTTCATGCTTCATTTTTTTTCCTTATGTTCATTGTGCCATAGTCACTCACATGTATATATACATTACATCTTTCATGGTATTTATGTTTCATCTTTGTCCATAATCTTTCATGCTTTACATTTTACTTCTGTTCATAGTCTTTCATGCTTTATATTGTTGTTAACTGATCAGTGTTTCTGTTCTAGATTACAATAGACAGCCTGGGCATTTGCACATAGTTTTTTTAATGACTAATGACATGGAATTAATTTTGTCCTTCTGCTGATTTATTTCTCTTAGTTTTTAATTCCAGCATTGTTTTATTCATTTCAGTTTTGTACATTTGTTTTACTAGTTAGATTAGATATTAAACTGCTCATGTCATTATCAGTTACCTCCGAAAGCCATAGCGAGACTAATGGTGAGGGATTGAAGTATGAGTGTGTAGTTTGATATTAGTTTATTTTTCTGTAAGTTAGATATTAAATTGCTCATGTCATTATCAGTTACCTCCGAAAGCCATAGCGAGACTAATGGTGAGGGATTGAAGTATGAGTGTGTAATTTGATATTAGTTTATTTTTCTGCAAATTAGATATCAGATTTCTCAAGTTGTTTATGATTACCTCCGAAATCCATAGCGAGACTAATGGTGAGGGGTCAGAATATGAATTGATGTAATTTGATTTTAGCTTTACTTTACTTGCAAATCTTTGGATTTCTTTGAGTACAGTTTCTTTTGTGTTTACACAGCAGTAAGGGTAATGGTTTCATGATCAATAGTTCACTATTTGTTTGACTAGTATAGTGGTACATTTTCATTTTCTTTTAGGAATTAGTTTTGTTATTGTATATTTTAAAATCCATTTGAAGTTTGAAGTTTGGGAAATCATTATAAAGGACATCATTGCCTTGAACATTTATATCCATACTTGTCTTTTAGAATTTCCATCTCACATTAGGAAACCAACCAAGATAAAATAAAAATAAAAAAAATCATCAAAAACGACAAAAAGTAAGAGATAGGTTATCTTGCACATATAGTGCGCCACACTTCGTCAGCTTACGAATCCCAGATTGACAAATTAATGTAGAAATTTAGGACACACTAAATTGACCAAACATTTTGGTGCTGTTGCCAGGGAAGTGTAACTAGGTAGCCAATTTCTTAAAAAAAAAAAAACAATAAAAAGAAGGGAAAACTTGATAACTTCTTCAAGTATGCTCTCCTCTTGCACCTAGTGTGATCTAGAGGATCAGAAAAGAGAGTTATTGGTTCAATAATTTCTTAAGTATGCTCTCTTCTTGCACCTAGTGTGACCTGGAAGATCAGAAAGAGAATTATTAGCCCAACTTAAAAAAATAATAAAAATAACATGCATAGAGCAAGAGATTCTAGGGGAAGGTTTATAGCTAGAGCCAAGAGTTCGATTTTCACAACTCCATCTTCTTCAAGGCATAGACAAGATTCACCACCATCTACCCCTAGCCTTAAGATTCTTGGAATTCAAGGAGCAGCTGAATTAGAGGATTCTCCTACACCACCTACCAAATCTCATTTAGAAAAAGATCCTTTCTTTACTTCTACAGGAGATTATATTGTAATCAAAGAAGTAGAATCACCTAAAGAAGAAAAGGAAAAGACTCCCTCTCATCCTCCCTTGATAGAAGAACCAGAAGACTTTGAGGACTCTAAAGAAACTATCATGGCAGAGGAAATAATAGATGGATTCGGAGGTAGAGGTAGAGGTAGAGGAGGAGGAAACAATGGAGACAACAATGGTGAAGGTAATAATGGAAGAAATAGGGAAGGAGACAACTTGTTTGGATTCCATATAGTTGATGAGGAAGCTCATACAACGATGAAAAACATCTCACCATCTGTCCTCCCCAACTTTTATGGATTGCGAAGTGAGGATCCTCAAACATTTCTGTTTGAGTTTGAAGTCGTGTGCCGAACCTATGACTATATGGAAGACTCTCAAAAACTCAAATTGTTTCCTTCAAAATTGAAGGGAGCCGCTTTGAAATGGTTCATGGGATTAGCCACCCAATCTATTAGGACTTGGAATGACATGAAACAAAAAAGTTTGGATAGATACTTGGACTATTGCATGCCCACCAATCACAAGGATGAGGTATTCAAAATGGTGCAAAAAGAAGATGAAAATCTGGAGGATTTACTTGAAAGATTTCAATACAACTTAAAAAGAGAAAAGATGAGAAACTTAGATGATGAGACTTTGAAAGCCCTTATATTAAAATCCATCAGAGATGAATGGATAGATATTTTAAACATGATGGGGAAAGGAGACATTTCTCAACTTCCATTTCGTGACATAATAGAACTATGTGTCCATCTCTCAAGAGGAAAATCTAAAACAGGAAAAGGGCCTAGGGATCCTTCTCTTATCAGGGCTAACAAATCTGCAACTGGATCAGTAAGTAGGGAAGAGATTGGCAATATGCTTGATGAATTCAAAACTGATATCTTAGGGAGCCTTAGTGAACAACTAGACACCCTCAAGATCCAAAACAAGCAGAAAGCAGAAACAAATACTCTAGCCATCTTTTGTCCGAAATGTAGGAATAAACATGCTTTAAGGGAATGTCCCTTCGATGAAAAATTTGTAGAAACATGTATGATTTGTTCATAGAATCATGAGACCAAGGATTGTCCTTCAATTCCCAGACTCAAAGCTGTCTTTCAAGAAGATCCAAATTAAGTAGAATCTCTCTGTTTTGTTGCAAGAAGACCTTGGCAGGGGCAAAAAACTCAAGGGTTTAAAAACCCTATGAATCTTCAAACCCCACCAAATTGGAATCCTTGGCAACAACCTTGGCCCCAACATCAAAATCCATATCAGCCATGGGTACAAGGGATGCAAAATCCTTATGGGAGATTTGCTCAATTTTATCAATATCCTCCATATTTTCAAAATCAACAAGCTCCACAACTTCCAAACCCAAATCCACAACTTTCATTGCCATTTCCACAACAACAACCTTCTCAACAAAATCCAAATCCTCAACTCATGCTTCCATTCCAACAAAAGACAAATCAACTTCCAGCTCAGCCATTGCCAAATCCTAACAATAAAATCCTCAGAATACTTACATGATAGAAGGACAACAATTTCCTACCTATATGATTGTTCCTCTCAATGATGTACAACTCAGGTCTGGTAGAGTTTTAGAAAAACCTTCTATAGATGTCCAAGAGAAAGATACCTTTGAGGAAGATTCTCTTAAAGCCAATAAGGGTTCTGAGGAAGCATCTCTTCAAAACTCAAACATTCAAAAAGAGAAAGAAAAGTTAACCCCCACAACTCCTACAGTTGAGCAACCTGCATCTTCATCCACACCTCCTTTTCCTGAAAGACTACAAATTGATAAGGGGGTGGAAAAACAAATCTTGTTTCCTAACTATGATTTTATAGATGAATTAAAAAATGTTTGTATCAATATTCCCTTGCTACAAGCCATTCGAGAGATTCCTATTCTAGCAAAAACAATAAAGGAGTTGAGTTTCAAAAGACCAGGAAGGAAACTAAAAGATACAAGAAGAATCCACTTGGTAGGAAAAATTGCAGATATCATGATGGGAAAAATTACCATGCAGAAGTATGTAGATCCAGGAAGTCCAATTGTCAAGACACATATAAATGGGATAGAAATTCCAAACACATTGATTGACTTAGGGGCTGCTATCAACATTATGAGTAGATAGACTATAGACCAGCTTAAAATTCCTAACCTTCTTTTTACACCTACTTTACTCCAACTTGCAGATCGATCAATTATTAAACCAGATGGTGTATTAGAATATATTTCAGTCTCCTTAGATTCTTGGGAATATCCAGTAGATTTTATGCTTTTGACTCCAAAGAGTAATCTAGGAGGGCACCCACTTATCTTAGGAAGACCTTGGCTAGCCACAACTGATGCTTTCATTAGTTGTAGATCTGGGGATATGTACATTTCTAATGGTAATTCGACAAAGAAATTCAATTTGTATCCTCCAGCAAAATCAATCACAAAAGTAGGAGACAATGAAAGGGTTGATGATGAGGATATTATACAACCTGTCTTTACCATTTCTGAAATCAGTGAGGATAGTCAAATTCTGAACACATTAGAAAATTTTGAGACATCTTCAGAATATGACCCCACACAATTTCAGTTGGAATCTAAAATTGAATACTTATCATCAAGACAAATGTCTCTTTACTCTATGGAAGAGTTTGGTATTTCTACCATTGAAATTTTTCCCAAAAAAACATTGAATATCAACAAAAATTTGGAAAAGTCACAACAGGAAGAACTAACCAAAATCTTGCAAAAACATTCTACTGCATTTGCATGGGAGTATACTGATATGAAAGGTATTGATCCTAAGACTTGCATTCATCATATCTATATTGAGGAAAACAGTAGACCAGTCAGACAACCTCAAAGAAGGATGAATCCAAATCTTAGGGAGATAGTGAAAGAAGAGCTCCAAAAAATACTCAATGTAAACTTCATTTATCCAATTTCAGATAGTCGATGGGTTTCTCCTTTGGTTATAGTACCTAAAAAGAATGCTAAATGGAGGGTATGCATTGATTACAGGGAATTGAACAAAGAAACTTTAAAGGATCACTTTCCTTTGCCCTTTATTGATCAGGTATTAGATACATTAGCAGGCAAAAAGTACTTTTCATTTTTGGATGGTTTTAGTGGCTATAATCAAATTCAGGTAGCACCTGAAGATCAAGATAAGACCACATTTACCTGTCCATGGGGAAATTTTGCCTATTGAGTGCTTCCTTTTGGGTTATGTAATGCACCCGCAACATTCCAAAGAGCAGTACTAGGAATTTTTTCTGATCTAATCCATGATTGTGTAGAGGTTTATAAGGATGATTTTACAGTTTATGGTAATTCATTTGAAGAGGCATTAGAAAATTTGGAAAAAGTTCTTATAAGATGTAAAGAAACAAACCTTTCATTAAGTCATGAAAAATGCTTTATGATGTTTACTGAAGGTATTATTTCGGGGCATCATATTTCAGGAGATGGGATTAAGGTTGATAGATCAAAAGTTGAAGTCATCTCCAAGCTGCCTATTCCAAATTGTCAAAGAGATGTTAGAAGTTTTCTAGGATTTACTGGATACTATAGAAGATTTATAGAAAACTTCACCAAAATAGCATCTCCACTCTTCAAACTACTTACAAAATATTGTGAATTCAAATGGGATCCTGATTGTCAATCAGCCTTTGAAACTTTGAAAACAAGAATATCTGAAGCACCTATCTTGAGAGGACCAAATTGGAAACTCCCTTTCCATATTTCTACAGATGCTTCAGATACAACTCTGGGAGCTGTGTTGGGTCAAAAACATTTAGTCCCTTATGCCATTTATTATACCAGTAAAAATTTAACTCCCACTGAGTTGAACTATACTATGACTGGAAAATTGTTTTTAGCTATTGTTCATGCAATCAATAAGTTTAGACATTATATAACAGGCTATGAAACTTTTATTCATACTGACCATTTTGCAATTAGATATCTAATGAAAAAACCTGTTACTAATGGCAGAGTGACAAGATGGCTCCTACTTTTGCAGGAATTCAATATTAATGTGTTGGATAGACCAGGGAAACAAAATACAGTAGCTGATTTCTTGTCTAGGATTTAGAATACTAAAGAAGATTCTCCTGTAGAGGATAAGTTTCCTGATGAATACTTGTTTGCAGTAACTACTAAGACTCCTTGGTATGCAGATATTGCTAACTATTTGGTTACAGGGAAACTGCCTCCACATTTATTTCCAAGTGAAAAAAGAAAGATTATTCAGGAGAGTTCAAAATATTCATGGATTTCTAACGAATTTTTTAAAACAGGGCCAGATCTTGTGATCAGAAGATGTGTCAGGGAAAATGAAATGCCTGATATTCTTAAGGCATGTCATGATGAACCATGCGGCGGACACTTTGCAGACAAAAGGACGGCCTATAAAATCCTCTCTTTAGGATATTATTGGCCTTTCCTCTTCAAAGATGCAAAACAATATGTCAAAAGGTGTGACAGCTGCCAAAGAGTAGGGAAACCTACCCTTTCAAATGAAATGCCATTGCAACCACAGGTACTCATTGAACCCTTTGAAAAATGGGCTTTAGATTTCATTGGACCTATTAATCCATCATCTAAGCAAAAGAAGTATATATTGGTTTGTACTGATTATGTTACTAAATGGGTGGAAGCCAAAGCATTAGTGTCTGCTACTGAAAATTCAGTTATTAATTTTCTTTATGAGGATATTTTTACTCGCTTTGGTGTTCCAAGAGAAATTGTGACAGATCAGGGAAGCCAATTCACATCCAACCTGGTGGAGAAGCTGATGGAAGAATACAAAATCAAGCACAGAATATCTACTCCTTACCATCCGCAAGCAAATGGTCAAGTGGAGTCTACAAACAAAGTTCTTGAAAGTATCATCACCAAAACTGTTCATCTACATAGAAGAGATTGGGCAGAAAGGCTTCCTGAAGCCTTGTGGGCCTACAGAACTACATGGAGAAATGCAACAGGACATTCTCCCTATGAACTTGTTTATGGGAAAGAAGTCTTGCTCCCCATTGAGTTCCAAGTCAAAACCTTCAAGATGGCAGTTCAGTTGGGGATGGATCTATCAGAAGCCCAAAAGCATAGAATGGAGCAGTTGAATGAGCTAGATGAGATCATACAAGAGGCAATTCTAAGAACTGATCTAGTTCAATATCAAAGAGCTAAATGGCATGAAAAATACATCAAAGAGAAGAAGTTTCAAGAAGGAGATTGGGCATTGCTATTTGATTCCAAGTTTAAAAATTTTAAAGGAAAATTTCAGACTCATTGGCTTGGGCCATATGAGATTGACAAGATCTTTAGCAATGGAGCGGTAAGAATCAAGACCATTGATGAATCTCAAACTCCTCTTATTGTGAATGGCCACAGATTAAAGATCTATCATAAGCCACTCTCAAAAGAGGAATTCGTCAAAATGTTTCAAGATAATTCTGCAATAAGGCTGGTGAAGAAGAATCCTTCTTCTCCACCAGCCTAGTCTTTGTTCTTTTCAGTTTCAAAAAAAATAAAAAAATTGTATAAGCCTGAAAACAAATCACTGATTGGTAGTCTTATACAGAAAATGTAGGGTGAAAATCAGGAACACCTGACACCCTATATTTTCCAAAAAAAATTCCCTCTCTCTCTCATTTCACAAGTTTTATGACAACCCACTCCATTTCATTCCACTTCATTCCACTTCATTCCACTCCACTTCATTTCATTTCACTCCATTTCATCTATTTCATTTCATTTCACCAATAAAAATTTTCTTTCGTGACCATTTTCATTCAGTCAGTTATCATCTATCCATCTCCATTCACCCAAATAATTGTTGTGTCGGTTTCCGCAGCTGACACCAGTTTCCGCAGCCAAAAGCAGTTTCTACAGCCACCACTCTGTTTTTCAAAAATTTACAGTCAGATGTTAGTTCAACAATCATGAAATCAAATGCAGGTATGAGGACATATTATGAAGACATGAGGCATTCAAAAGCATCAATGAGGAGCAACTGATTGAAGACTAATGAAAAATGGCAAGAATTCCAAGGTATGAGTAGAAATTTATTTCAAATGGCATTTAAGCACATTTTTACATAGTTATAAACCATAGCTCCATTATATGCAATGATTGCGTTGATAACTCCATAACCATTCCACGATCTCTATACGATTTCCCCACAATCCTTGCATTCATTTTTAAATGGTCTCATAATCAAGCCTCCGGTCTTCACTCGTGTTTTGCTATACTTTGATACTCCACCTGTAATTATGGAACGTGGTTGATTTGAATACGGCTTCTCTCAGCCACACAAAATCCGTAGCCGTTTCATAAACGTGCTTGCGTCTACCCTGCAGCCACCCAATTTTAAATACTGCCGGATGCACTTTACTCCCCCTACTGTTCTATTAACCTCACGACTGCATCTCCACCATGCTCACATAAGCCTTCACCCCATTTTGTTCTCTGTTCCGCTTCATTTCCGTGTACCTATTCTCTGATATCCGCTTACAGTCACTGGTCTCCTTCATAAACCCTTTTCATTTCTGCTAATTCAGCTGTCTTACCTCCGCTAAACCCTCCTCACGCAGATGAGTTTTAAAGAACAGAAGAAAGGATGGGTCGGTTGTTGAGAGCAGAACCAGAGGGACCCAAATTTATGGAAGGATACCCGCAAGTCAAAGACATACTGAAAAAGGCAAAATGGCTTCGGTTTATTCAAAAGTTTAAAGGCTATAATAAGGAGGTAAAAAAAGCTTTTGCAAGGTCTTTCAACGGTCTGGAGGTGGAAATTGGGGACCTCAAATTTACAGTGACTGAGGCATCCATAGCAGCTGCTACAGAACTCCCTCAAGAAGGTGAACGCTGGTTCAAGAACAAGAGCATTGGCGAGGAAGCCTGGAGAGTGATCCTACGTAACCCAGGTATGGATGTCACCATTTTCAAAAAGGGAATTCCTGTCCATGCTTTAAAATAAGAGTGGGCCAGTTTATTGTTGGTTATTCAAAAGTTTATCACCTGTGAGGGATGTTTTGGATCAATGTACATGTATCATACCCGACTGTTGATGAATTTCCTAGAAAACCAGACCCTCAATCTACCATACTTTTTACTAAACAATTTTAAAAAGATGTCTATAACCGTCCAAAAGCATCTGGGGGACATAGAACCAAATTTGTATCACCATGGTCTCGTGAAAATCTTGATAGAAAAACAATTAAAAGAGAAAAAGGACACCTGGGAGCAGTTTTTAATTAGAAATTTCTTTGAAGAACCCCAAGAAACCCCTGAAGGTAGTACATCAAAAGGAAGTAGAAGAAAGAGAACATGTGATAAAACTCAAAGCACTCCTACTAACACAGTTGAAAGAACTAGTAGAGAAGAAAGACTGTCTAAAAGGAGGAAGGAAAAGACTAAGGGTAAAAAGCCAACAAAATCAAAAGAGAAAAGAAGCATTGAGGCTGTGCATCAAACCCCTTCCTCAGAAGAAGACCATCAAGTATTGTCTGAGAGACTAGTTCACCTTAAGGAACAGTCAGCTATGGCCAAAAAGAGAGGAAAAGAAAAACAGAAGGAAAAAGACAGTAGTCCACAACATGTAAGAAGAAGCACCGGGCTTAAAGGAAAGTGGAGGAAAGCACAAACAAAAGGACCCCATTTTATTGATTTGGGAGAAGGAACACCTGAACAAACTCCAGCTGGCCATAGTCCACCTCATTCTCAGCCAAACGTTGAAACTAGTCCTCAAGATGTTGACATGAGTCCTTTTCGGCCAGATTTTGAAGTCAATTCTCCTCCATAGCATTTTGGGGACAGCCCAAGGAAAACGACACCCGAGATAGATCCAAAGCAGCAAGAGGTGTATGATTACATAGAATCCTTAGAAAGAACAGCCACGAGTCCCAGCACTTCATCCACTCAGCCTCACACAGCACAAGAAGCTCTAGTCCAATTGTTTAAACAATAAGTCTTTGAGTTGGAGGTTTTAAATAGACATATTAAAAATGAAAATGAAGCATTAAAGGAGAAAAGCAGATTGGAAAAGATCATTCATGACAACACTATGCTACATCTGGGACTGTGGCACAAAAAGAACAGGAAATTGAAGAAGAAATGCAAGAAGATAAGTAGAGCACTGATTAATCTCAAATTCAGATGCTTGATGAAGAAGCCCAGGATGTTAGCAGCACCAAGAAAGAGGAGAAGAAAACTGGATGTACTGGCAGAGGTATCAGGGCATATGAATTGAAGGAGGATGATCAAAATTTTGGCTGCATGGGGACATGCAACACCTTCACAGTGGGGGTATGTTGAGTCCCAAACTTGCATCTTTCCTATACACCTTTCTAGACTTTTTCCATTTACCTGGACCTCCTAAGTCATCAACATCATTGCATATTAATCATAAAAGAGAATTTAAAGTGGTTTTTAACTATGTTTTGTGTATAATGTTTGAATTAGATTTTTGCTCATTGAGCTGCGGAATCTTGTCACTTTCCGCAGCTGCTTCAACTTTCCGCAGCCATTTTGTTAAAGTCTATATTGCAGGTGTCTTTAGGAAAATCAAGCCACATGGGTAAGTTGGAAATGACATGGATATGGACTGAGTCCTATTGGCTCAGTCGAATTCACCAAAGAAGGTCGTGGTCAAAGGTAGTCAAGCGGTGGTCAACCTAAGAGTCCTACGGTGACAGAACTCCGTTTTTCACCTTGTGAAGACTTGCGTGGCCGTTCCTAAATCTCAGGGGACATATCAACACCTGTGAACTTCTCCATAAGCCGAATCCAATGGCCACCCTCCATAGATTTAATCTTCACGGCAGCCATAATGCTAGATTGACGTGGTTAATCATTGTCTTTGTCGTAGATTGTGGTGAACACATGTCATCCTCTGTTATAAATAATGCGTTCTCACACGCATAGTAGCCAAAGCCTTTAATGTGAATTTATTTTGGCTGAAAAGAAATTCCACCGTGCCGTGACATTATTTCCTTGTTAAGTGGATCTATTAGTCTAGAGCAGAGAAGACTCGTCGAGTAAGCATAATTCGTGGTCCATAGCTTATTGTTCGAGGATTGTGCAGGGCCCCACAATCTCGTAGTGTCTGTTTATTAGTTGTATATTTGCTGCTTTATTTTCCTACATTCATTATGCCATGAGTTATTCATGTGTGACATATTACATCTTGTTAAATTTGGACAACTAGGTCCAAACTCCATGTTATGATGCTCAGATTAAGAGGCTAATATTTTTGCTGGATTCCTCTTTCGGAGAGGTGTAAAATCCATATATAATATGTCTTAATCCGATGAGCAGAACATTTATTTTGAATTTATTATTCATAATAAATTATATGTGCAGGTCGGCCTTAAGGTTTCACACCCCCAGCAGATGTGTCACACGCCCCAATGATGGATATAAATACAGGCAAAGTTGGAGAGCATTTCAACACAACACAACTCACAACATCTTCTCTCATCTGAGATAGTACGAGCTCCTTGGAGGACGAGTTTAGCCCACACGTGTGAAGGAGAAGAAGGACAAAACAGTACGGCTGTGTTGAAGGACGATTTTTCTGCAGTTAGGGTTTTGCAGAAAGTTTGACCAGCGTTGACTTTGGTCAACGCATGGTCCAATTGGGCTGAAAATTTGTGGGAAGTTCGATTTTGGACGGCCGTACTATTTGGCACAGAAATCGAGGTCAAAGGGTTGACCAATCTGCTGCTGCGTTGACTTTTAGCTTGCTGCCCTGCGTTGACTTTTTCAGGACAGCGTTGACTTTTTTTGGAGTTGACTTGGGTTGACTCGTTTGCTGATTGGAGGACTGTTGTGACACATTCTGGGTTGGCTGACCAAGGAGACTTTGCTGGTTGAAGCATCCTGTTGACCGCCGTAACGCACCACCACATTTTTCCTGTTGCTGATTTGTCTTCTATAAGATCCACTTATATGTTCTATCTGCATTTTGCTTAACTATTTGTATGATTGCTGTGAGAAAAGTAAAATTGCTCCTAGCATAGAACATCTACAAAAATTTACATGGTATCGGAGCCGAGGTGAAGACAAACTCTATCTTTAGCAATCATCACCGGAAGAAATGGGTTCCACTAGTCTTGAATTCAAGGAGAATGACAAGCTGACTGGAAGGGATGACTTCCATGCCTGGAAGATGATATTAGATCTCAAATTGGAAGATCATGATCTCTTGGATCATGTGCTGGGTAAGATTCAAGAACCTCCATCCAATGCTACCACTGTTGTTAGAAACAAGTATAAGAAGGGAGAAATCAAAGCTAAGCTGTTGATCAGGGAATCCATACATAAGAGTCTGGTTGCCTATATATCTGAACTAGGCACATCCAAGGAGATGTATGACAAATTGATCCTTATGTTCAAGGTAAACAATGTGAACCAAGTGTTATTCCTCAAGAACAAGTTGAAGAATATGAAGAAGGGCCGGGATGAATCTATTCAAACCTTCTTTCTGAAATTGACCGAAACAAGGAACAATCTGCTGGCTATCGGGGAGACAATAGCTGATCGTGAAATGGTTCTCACCGCACTTGGAGGACTCCCATATGAATGGCAGGTATTCACAACTACCATTCTCAACAATAATACCATTCCTAACTTTGATGAGCTTCTGTCTAGATGTATGCAAGAAGAAACAAGGATGAAGGAATTCGATAATGACAGAAATGCTGCCCATGGTGCTCATTCTCGAAAGAAGAACTCTGGTGGTTCTAAGGACAAAGGAAGAACAAGGACTCAAGAAAAGAAGGGTAAGTGTTTCACTTGCCATAGGCCTGGTCACTATGTTAGAGAATGCCCCTTCAAGAAGGATTCTCCCGATAGTGATGATAACAACAACAATCGAAGGAATGGGAATCGAAGAAATGACAAATCCAAAGGAAAGAGGAAGGATCACTTTGGTGGAAACAATCAACCTTCTAAAAGGTCTAGAAATACCAGGTATGAGGAGTCTAATGTTGTTGATAAAAGAAATGAGTATATTCTTGTATCTGCTCTCTCTGCTGCATCTCCGCCTGACACTATGGATGTCTGGCTAATCGATAGTGGTGCCTCAAGACACATCACTGGATTCAAGGAAGCACTCTCTGACATGGTTGAAAGGGATACTAATCTAGAAATTATCCTTGGGGATAATGCCACATATCCCGTGAAAGGGACAGGGACTATGACCCTCCACTTGTCTCAAGGACAAGTCCTACATTTGCAAGATGTACTCTATGTACCTAAATTGAAGAAGAACCTTGTGTCTGTATCTGCCATGGAAGACAAAGGATTCAATGTAACTCTCTCTGATGGAAAGGTGCTCATGTGGAAGGAGAGCTTCAAGGAAGCTATCTCAATTGGTTTTAGAGTTGGTACACTCTACCAGGTTGGAGGGAGTGCGTTGGGAGCTATGACTTGTGATACTATCCGACAAACCGAACTATGGCACCGAAGATTTGGACACCTTCATTACAAGGCCCTTCCCGAAGCAAGGAAGGTGGTGACAGGGATGCCTGACTTTGGAAATAATCATGAAGGTGTATGTAAGCGCTGTGCCAAAGGAAAACATACAAGGGGACCTTTCCCCTCAAGTGTCACAAAGACATCTGATATTTTGCAACTGGTCCATTTTGATCTATCCGGTATGTTGCCCGTGACATCCCTGGGAGGATGTTCCTACTACATGACATTCACTGATGACTTCTCTCGCAAAACCTGGATATACTTCTTGAAGAAGAAGGATGAGGTTTTCATGTGGTTCCGTACCTTCAAAGCCTTGGTGGAAAATATGACCTAAAGAAGATCAAGATTTTGAGGACCCAGTTGTACTGGCGATGAGCCAAATGAGTTCAAAGACTTTTGTTGAAGTCGCATTAAGAGGGAGACTACCACTGCTGATGTGTCCGTGTGCGTAATGGTGTTGCAAGGACCAAGAATAAAGACTATCAGGTAAGCTGCCCGTACATTCATAACCGATGCCCTCATTCCGCCCTGGACTCCAAAACTCCCGAAGAGGTTTTCACTGGTAAGAAACCTAACGTCTCACATTTTAGAATTTTTGGATGTCCTGTTTATTTTCATGTTCCAAAAGAAAAGAGAAGTAAGCTGGATGCTTCTGGGAAGAAGGAATGTTTGTGGGCTACAGTGAAACCTCTAAGGCCTATAGAGTCTATGTACCTGGTCAAAGGGAAGTAGAAATATGCCATGATGTCACTTTTGACGAAGCATTTCCTTTTGCCTTCTCGAAGAAAGTGTGATCTTCCTAGATCTGGAGAAATCATGAAGAAAGCACACCGAAACTGAACTGGCAGATGAAACAATGCCTGATGTTGAAGGACCGATGGACCCGATTGATCCACCTCCTTCACTGGGAAAGAGACCATCATGGTTCAGGGACACTCTCGAGGATGCTGAGGGACATGCAGCCCAAAGGGGGACATTCCGTGAAAGCAAGAAGCCGAGTAGATACCAAGGGTATCTAGCAGCCATGAGTACTATTGTACAATCCGAGCCTGGATCCTTTGAGGAAGCCGTAAAGCATCAAGTCTGGAAGGATGCTATGCACGAAGAGTATGAGTCCATTATGAAGAATGATGTCCGGGATGTGGTTCCAAGACCGAAGGACAAAGCAGTTGTCACCTCGAAATGGCTCTACAAGATCAAGCATGGATCTGATGGAAGTGCTGAAAAATTCAAGGCAAGATTCGTTGCCCATGGCTTCTCTCAAAAGGAAGGCATAGATTATGATGACATTGAAAACTCATAATATGACACCATTCGATCAATCAACAGCCCTCACGCTATGTACAGATGGAGCCTCATCGATGGATGTCAAGACCGGTTTCCGTACAGGAAGCACAAGAGGGGCTTTGGAACAACCTCCGGGATTGAGGTTCAGATCGAGACACTCATGTCCGCAGTTGAGCAGCTCTATGGGTTAAAACAAGCACCATGTCCATGAGCTTGGTACGAGGAGTTACTGAGCATCTTCTGAAGTCGTCTCGAAGTAATTGTTGATCCAAACCTTTACTTCAAGGTTGATAGAGAAAAGCCTCTCATTCTAGTGCTATATGTGGACGACCTCTTCCTGACAGGTGCTGACCCTCTCATTCATCAGTGCAAGAGGGAGCTCGCTGCTAAGTTCGAGATGAAGGACCTAGGACTGATGCATTACTTCCTAGGCCTGGAGGTCTGGCAGAGACCTGGCGAGATTTTCCTTTCTCAAGGAAAATACATTGTGAAGCTTCTGGAAAGATTTGGCATGGTGGATTGTAAGTCCGTATCGACACCGATGAACTAACCCAGAAGTTAGTGAGAACAATGTCGCCTATCTCTTGGCTAATTCCACCACTAACTCAGGAGCTGATGAGCCTTAGTGAACATCGACCGTATATATATTTCTCACAGTGAATTGAGCTTAAATAGATGGTTGAGCTCTCATCACTTTCATCAAGTTGGTGCCAAGAATCTTCTCAGATATCTTCGGGTACCTATAAACCATGGGCTTGAGATACACCACTGAGTGTGATACTCCGGATAGTACCATGGATGCTCACTTGGCAGCAGGTGATCGTAAGAGCACACTGGATGCTTGGCTTTAATCTGGCTCCGCTTCGATCTCATGGCTTATAGTAGCTAAGCCTGGGAAGCTTGAGCACCCGGGAGGCCGAATACATTGCAGCAAGTATGGCCTGTTGTGAAGCAGTTTGGTTGCGAAAGCTCTTTAGTGAGCTGTTTGGACATGTGCTAGATACCACCGTGATACTCTGTGATAACCAGAGTGGGATTTGCTTGACCGAGAATCCTATGTTCCACGACTGATCCAAGCATATTGATATCAGGTACCATTTCATCCGGGATATGGTACAGCGAGGCGCCGTAAGGCTCGATCATATAGGAACTGATGAGCAGGTCGTGGATATTCTCACTAAGCCCCTGGGGAAGGTCAAGTTCCTAACCTTCCGTGAGAGTCTTGGTGTCATGGAAAGACCCTATGATGTGGGTCCTGTTGGACGATGAGCTCTGGGAGCTCTGGGGGGCTTTGGGGATAGCTTCTCGGAGCTATAAGCACTCATAATGCTTCTGCCCCACCCTTGTGATTATTGAGCCGGTTCGCCTCTCATTTATCTGTGCCCCGTATGCATCCTACCCATTGAGTTCAGGGCTCATGGGAAGTACCTCTCATTTGGCCAATGAGGTGGGAAAAGCTAGAGACTATTAGCAAAGACTGATGGACGCATCAGAGATTGTCGTACTCTCTATCTAGGATGGCACGGTCCAACCACTTGATCTCGGATCAAGTTTAGTGAGGTCTGGGACCTCTGCCTGACTTCGGGTCAGATGAACCAACTTTGGGTTGGTTGGATACTCTTCATGAGTTTGATAGAGGTTTTGAACCTCTCGACTGATTATGTCAGTCGGGGGATGATGTCTTTGTGACTGACCCACTTCTGTTCTGAAATAAAGAGGCCAGCAAAGCAAGTTACGGCGGGATGACGCACGATGTTTGATTGCACTGATGGATGGAGTTCTCCCTAGTTGAGAGGGAGTGTTAAATTTGGACAACTGGGTCCAAACTCCATGTTATGATGCTCAGATTAAGAGGCTAATATTTTTGTTGGATTCCTCTTTCGGAGAGGTGTAAAATCCATATATAATATGTCTTAATCCGATGAGCAGAACATTTATTTTGAATTTATTATTCATAATAAATTATATGTGCAGGTCGGCCTTAAGGTTTCACACCCCTAGCAGATGTGTCACACGCCCCAATGATGGATATAAATACAGGCAAAGTTGGAGAGCATTTAACAACAACTCAACTCACATCTTCTTCTCTCATCTGATTTAGTACGAGCTCCTTGGAGGACGAGTTCAACCCACACATGTGAAGGAGAAGAAGGACAAATCTGTACGGCTGAGCTGAAGGACGAATTTCTGCAGTTAGGGTTTTGCAGAAAGTTTGACCAGCGTTGACTTTGGTCAACGCATGGTCCGAATGGGCTGAAATTTGGTGAGAAGTTCGATTTTGGAAGGCCGTACTATTTGGCACAGAAATCGAGGTCAAAGGGTTGACCAATCTGCTGCTGCGTTGACTTTTAGCTTGCTGCCCTGCGTTGACTTTTTCAGGACATCGTTGACTTTTTTGGAGTTGACTTGGGTTGACTCGTTTTCTGATTGGAGGACTGTTGTGACACATTCTGGGTTGGCTGACCAAGGAGACTTTGCTGGTTGAAGCATCCTGTTGACCGTCGTAACGCACCACCACATTTTTCTGTTTCTGGTTTGTCTTCTATAAGATCCACTTATATGTTCTATCTGCATTTTACTTAACTATTTGTGTGATTGCTGTAAGAAAAGTAAAGTTGCTCCAAGCATAGAACATCTACAAAAATTTACACATCTCTTATGGTATTAATGTTTTATTTTCAGTCCATAATTTTTCATGCTTTATACTCGTTGTTAAAGAATCGTTGTCTTTGTTCTTTGAAGTTTGGGAAATCATTATAAAGGACATCAGTGCCTTGAATATTTATATCCATACTTTTCTTTTAGAATTTCCATCTCACATTAGGAAACCAACCAAGATAAAAACCCCCAAGATAAATAAAAAACCCAAAAACGACAAAAAGTAAGAGATAGGTTATCTTGCACATATAGTGCGCCACACTTCATCAGCTTACGAATCTCGGATTGAAAAATTAATGTAGCAATTTAGGACACACTAAATTGACCAAACACTGCTCGATACCACTTGTTGAATTCATACCACTTGTTGGAATTCACGCATTGTCGTAGACCAAACCCGCAAGTGTTACCAACGATCGTATCGCTGCAGATAAGGATCCACGAGGCGGCTTCATCCATATTACTTAAACACACAGTGGAGCGTTGATTTATCCAATTACCAACAATATTGGTATCGAAGAGGGAAGGAATGTAGGTTTTGGGCCCCGTACATAAATTATCCGCAAACAAATCTTAAAGAGAATCTTATAACAAAAAATAAACAATAGCGAGAGCATAAAACATAAAACAGATAAACACAGAGATTTTCCCCTGGATCCCAAATTGGGACTACCAACTTGATTTTTCATTATATTCCTTTTAGTGTTACAACACATATATATACATGCCGAAGCATACATAAACCCCAATCCATTAACCCTGGATTAGAACATAACTGTAGTTCCCTTGAACGGATCTACAAAATACCAGGGGCCGAAAACCATCATGCCCAAAAACCATGTGCAAAACCATGCACAAAACCATGGGTGGGTTCAACCATCAAAACAGGTCCAAATTTTTTTTCCAGGGCACCGCCCTTGATTTCATGGAAGGGGGCCGTCGAATTTCCTAAGGCACCGCGCAACATACTATTAAGGGAATTTTGAGGTCTAAAATGGGCCTCCTAAGAAAAATGTACAATCAAAATTCACTTTATGAGAACCAATCACATTTTAGGGGATGACATCATCCATAATGGTTGAGGTGGCATTGCTTGAGTTAAAGGTACTTACTTGTCACATTCTCAATGGTGGATAAAAACTCATGGTTAACCATGGTAGTGCTCTAAGTACTTTTAAAGTCAAAGTAAAGTACTCATAATAAATGTCATTTCACACCTTTTGAATAAAAATATATTATTGTCATTTCATATTTCTTGAAAGAAACAATGCATATCCCTATACATTTATTATATTATATTATTTTTATATAGTATATTAATTACATATTATTATACAATTTAAATAATATAAATTTTAATTAATATCATATAATATAATTAGGAATTTATAAATTTATATTTATATTTTATTTTAAGTTATTTAAGTACAAAGGACAAATGCATTAGTTGTTCAATGATAATGAATTTTTCTTGAAAAGCTCATTCTTGTTTATAATCACATCAATACAATTTTTTTATTAATTTGATTTTGGTACAAATTTTGAATTGAATTTAACTATGGTTACATTGATTGTGGTGAAAAAAGTGAATTGAAAATTCATAAATATTATTTTATTGGTTTAGCTGTTATTTTGTTATTTCCTTAGGAGGCCCATTTTAGACCTCAAAATTCCCCTAATGAGAGCGGGCTATCGCCCCCCCTGTGACCCCCCCATGCGTGCAATGTTTGTTCTAGTACAAACCATTTCATACATCAGTACACCCACTGCACTTGCATAGGGAACACGGGACATATCCTCCTCTTCTTCTTGTGTCTTGGGACACTATTCAGCAGATAGATTTACACCTATAGGAATAGGAACCTTCACCGGCACTATCCTGCATATTTAACCTCTGCAATATTGTCTCAGCATACTTCCTCTATTTTAACCAGAGCTTCTTCTTTGCCCGATCTCTCTTAATTTCCATGCCCAAAATATATTTTGCAGCACCAAGATCCTTCATGTCGAATTTGGAGAACAATCGGGTCTTCAAATCCTGGATAATTTCTTTGTCATTTCCAATCAGCAACATATCATCCACATACAAAACCAAATAAACAACACAGTCACCAATTAATTTAAAATATGCACAGTGATCCTCTTTGCTTCTGGTGAAGCCAAGTCCCCGTATATAGGTATCAAATTTCTAATACCACATCCTTGGTGACAGTTTTAACCCATACATAGTCTTTTTTAACCGGCATACCAATTCTTTCTTACCCTTCACCATAAAGCCTTCGGGTTGCTTCATGTAGATCTCCTCTTCCAGATCCCCGTGAAGAAATGTTGTCTTCACATCCATTTGTTCTACCTCAAAATCCATGCAGCAACAACAGATAAAAGTAATCTAATAGAAGTAACCTTGGCAACAGGAGATAAAATATCACCAAAATCAATTCCTGGCACCTGGGAATAACCTTTTTCTACCTATAGAGCTTTGTATTTCTCCACCTTTGCTTCTACATTCATCTTCTTCTTAAACACCCATTTTCTCCCGATTGGATTCCTTCCAGACGGCAACTCTACCAGATCCCATGCCTCATTTTTATGCAAGGATGTCATTTCATTAACCATGGCCTCCTTCCATAGTTTTCCATCCTCTGAATCTACTGCCTCCCTGACAGTTCTGGGATCATCGTCAATTATATTTAAAGAAAAATTTGAATAGAAAGCAAATGGACTATACCTTTTTGGTTTCTTTCTTTCCCGAATTGATCTTCTCACAGCTGGATTTTGTGGCTCTTCCTCTTCTGAATCTTTTTATGTTATAGAGTATGATTCATCCTCCTTTAGCTCAAACTCTATCTTCTCAGGTTCCTTTGGTAGGACTTCATGTTTAACAACATATTTCACCTCTCTAAACACCACATCTCAAATGTACACAACCTTGTTTCTGGGTTCCAAAGCTTGTAACCTTTTAAACCATCCTTATACCCAATAAAGATGCCCCTTTCAGATTTATTATCCAACTTGGTCCTTTTCTTTTTTGGAACATGTACATATTCATCACATCCAAATAACCTCATATGTGAAAGAGAGGGTTTCTTACCAGTCCATACCTCATGTGGAGTCTTATCCTCCAACGTTGATGAAGGTGATCTGTTAACCAGGTAACATGCAGTCTCCACTACTTCTGCCCAGAATTCTTGTCCTAACCCGGTACCACTGAGCATGCTTCTTATATTTTCCATCAACATTTTGTTCATTCTTTCTGCAACTCCGTTTTGCTGAGGTATGTATGGATTATTCTTATGCCATGCTATACTACACTTCTTATAGAACTCTTCAAATTCCTTCTTGCGGAACTCTCCACCATTATCTTTCCTCAGCACCTTTATCTTCTTCTATGTATGGTTTTCCACCAGAACCATAAATTCTTTAAATCTGTCAAAGACTTCAGATTTCTTCTTCAATAAATATATCCAAGTATTCCTTGAGAAGTCATCTATGAATGAAACATAGTACACAGACTTACCTAGTGATGGAATTAACATAGGTCCGAACACATCATTGTGCACAAGCTCTAATTTCTTGTTCGCCCTCTTAGCACCATAAGGAAAACTCGCCCGATTCTACTTCCCATATACACAATGTTCACAGAAATCAAAATCCAGAGAGAAATTATAAATTTCTACCATACCATTTCCATGTAGTATCTGAAGGCCCTTCTCTCCAATATGTCCAAGCCTTTGATGCCATAGCATGGTCTTTTCTCCAGAGACCGCTAGACTTTCCATTCCACTTTCAGGAACCATAGAACTGTTGCACCCATCAATAACAGTGCTTCCCTGAAGCTTGTACAAACTTCCAATCCGAACTCCCTGCATTAATACCAGTGCTCCTCGAACCATCTTACAGGTATCTTTCTCAAACACTATTTTTACACCTGCATCATCCAACTTGCTTACAAAAATCAGATTTCTGGCCAATGCAGAAATGTGCAAAACACCGAGAAGTGTTCTAATCCTTCCACCTTGCAGCTTCAGCTTGACTTTTCCACGTCTGACGATTTTGGCCTTCCTATCATCCCCTAAGAAGACATCATGGCCATCATATTTCTCATACTCACAGAACCACTCCCTATGGGGAGTGAAGTGAAAGGATGCACCCGAGTCAATCAACCATGACTCATGATCTACATGTGTATTTGAATAAGAAGCCAAATATGCATCACCATCTTCATCCGAGGTGCTTTTTGCCTCTGCAGAAAGAGCATCATCAAATCCCTTTCCTTTCTCGTGAGCTTTAGATCTGTAGTCCTTTTTGTAGTGCCCTTCCTTTCTGCATTTCCAGCACACCTTTACAAACTTTCCTAGAGATTTAGATCTCCCTCTAGATTTAGATCTTCCACTCTAAACCTTATTCTTGTTTCTATTCTGGAACATTCCTCATACAGATAAGGCATCTCCATTCTAGCCCTCCATATTTCTTCGTCTCATTTCCTTCGACAAAAAGGCTAAGACCATGTCATAAAAATTCAAGGTAGTTGTATTGCTACCTATTGCAATAACTAGACTGTCCCACGAATCTGGTAGAGAACACAAAAAACTGATGCACTTATCTTCATTTGAGATTTTAATATCAATAGATAACAACTGACTTACCATAGTATTGAAGGCGTTCATATGCTCTGCCACCGAGTCTCCATCCTTCATCCTTAGGTTATATAGCTTTTTCTGTGGGGAAAATTTATTCACCAGAGGCTTAGATTGGTACAAATTCCCTAGCTTGTCCCACAAAGTCTTTGTCGTAGCTTCCCCAGATACATTCAACAATACTGAATCTGAGACACACAACCATATTGTGCTCTTTTCCTTCTGATCCAACTTCTTCCAATCTTCATCTGACGTTGTCGTTGGTTTAGTACCTGGATCTACCACGATCCACTGGTCTTTATCCACCAGCAGATCCTCCATCTTGATCTTTCAAAACTCAAAACTCTGACTATTAAAGTTCTCGATCTCTATATTTCCACTGCTTGCCATCTTCTTTCATCACAAGAATCTATCCCGTAGATCTCCCACTGAACAGGATCTACCACAGGCCCGAGAAAAAAACCCCTCAACAGTAAAGGTGTTCCCTTGAAGCCAAACAGATTCGATACCAAATGTATGTTTTAACCCTGTACAGAAATTATCTGCAAACGAATCTTAAAGACATAAAATAAACAATAGCGAGAGCATACAACATAAAACAGATATACACAAATATTTTCCCCTGGATCTGTTGTGAAACCAGCTCCAAAAATAGAAGAAAAGAGATATCAATGCCTTAGAAATAAGTCACTTCGAGGGAGAAACCTCCAATACATTACATGAATGAAAAATTCTTGTATGATATAAATTACAAAACCTCCTTTCTATATATAGGATTCCATGGGGCCACAATGTAATCCTAGTGGGGCCACAATGTAATCCTAGCTGACCTAACAATAATAATGTAACGGCACAATAATAACAATATGGGGGTTACAGGGGTACAAAAATAACAATAAGGGGGGCTACACTATCATAATAAGGGACTACACTATTAATATAGGGACTTAACATGCCCCTCTCCTTCAAACAAGTGTTGTCCTCAACGCTTGGTTATTTCTTGATGCTTCTGTATAAAATTTTCATCCTTCCATGTGGAATATTCTACAGGAAAGTTCTTCCACTTGCTGAAATACTCTGAAATTGATGGTAATTTTCAAGTTCTTGTTTTTGTGACTGCTTCAGAACTTCTTTCGATGTGATGTTGATCTTCCTGTTGTTTCATTAGATTCTACACCAAAGTTAGGTTATACTTTGAGAGTTGGAGAACTTGTTGTTGATGCTCGATGTGATCTTCCACTAATTTATCATCCATATTAGCTATTATTTGATCCTTCAAACCATCCAAATTAGCCTCCATTTCTACTTTTAAACCATCTATGTCATATTCGGTTGCTCTTCGTAAGATCGAAATTTTTTTCACTTCGTACCGTAACTTTGATATCTCATATTGCAATTCTTCCTCTTCATGCGTCATAATATAGATTTTTGAGGGCTTCATGGGTATGGAATTATTTTTTGGAAGCATTATAGAACCCAATACTGATAAAAATTCTAAAATATGCCCTTGGAATCACTTCAAACTGCTTTTTCAAACAAACGTTATGCAATTTTAAAAACTAAATACACACCTTTTTCTTGCTTTTGAGGAGCTCGATATTGAAATTGAATTATCCCTATAATTGCATATCCTCAATATCTGAAATTAGGCCTTGTAGTAGCCCTCTGAAGCCTCTTTCAAATACCACAGGTCTGATCTAATTTGGATTCTTCAAGGCAAAGTTCTATCTAATCTCCCATAATGACCCAATTATGGACTGGTTCAGTAGAGCGAACTTGTACGACTTTTCACGTGTCACTGTTTCTTCCTTTGGCTCTGAAATTGATAGAAAGCAACCCATAGTACATGTGCTTGCGACCAATTTTTACAACATTCCAATCTGATGCTCAGAGAGAGAGAGTAATGAATATTTTTCCACGGTCACCTCTTTGAGATGAAATTCAGAAGCCTGAAAAAGCCCTAACTTCCATAGATCATATCTCCGAAAATATTGTGAACCAAGATCTGAAATTTTGTAACGATGTTCCTTGGGATTTCTACTTCGCACTCTAAATATTTCAACTTCTGAACCTTCGTAAAAAAAAAATTATAGCGAAAATCCCACAATGACCTGTTTACATTAAATTCAGGAGCCTGCAAAATGACCTAAATTCCACAGATTATATCTCTAAAAATGTTGTGAACCAAGCTCTAAATTTTTTCGATGATGTTCCTCAGGATTTTGGCTTCACACACTAAAATTTTCAGCTTTTGAAACTTCGTAGAAAAAATTTTATAGTGAAAATTCCACGATGACCTTTTTGGAGCAGTGAAACCCTAGAATCCAAAGCTCTGATACCAAATGTTGTGAAACCAGCTCCAAAAATAGAAGAAAAGAGATCTAAATGCCTTATAAATAAGCCACTTTGAGGGGGAAACCTCCAATATATTACATTAATTAACAATTCTTGGATGATACAAATTACAAAACCTCCTTTCTATATATAGGAGTCCATTTGGCCACAATGTAATCCTAGCTGACCTAACAATAATAATGTAAGGGCACAATAATAACAATATGGGGGTTAAAGGGGTACAACAATAACAATAAGGGGGGCTACACTAACATAATAAGGGACTACACTATTAATATAGGGACTTCACAGGATCCCAAATCGGGACTACCAGCTTGATTTTTCATTATATTCCTTCTAGTGTTACAACACATATATATACATGCCGAAGCATGCATAAACCCCAATCCATTAACTCTGGATTAGAACATAACCATAGTTCCCTTGACCGGATCTACAATATACCAGGGGCCGAAAACCATCATGCCCCAAAACCATGTGCAAACCCATGCACAAAGCCATGGGTGGGTCCGCCCACCAAAAAATAGGGTCCAAAAAAAAAATCTCGGGGTGTTGCCGCCCCCCTATGACCCCCCTACTGTGCCCAGTGCAACATACAAGACAATTTTTCGCTCCCCCTGTGACCCCCTCGCGCATGCAACTAATTGTGGAAAGAATATAATATCAACAGATAACACATACCCAACAGAGAAATTAAGAATTCTTTAACTATACTTCAGAAGTAAACTTTAAGCTAACAAACACCGACAGAATTAAGGTGCTCTCTCAGCAAGTATTAATCTAAATATTCTGTTTTTATATAAGATAAATTGATGCACAGCATGAAAATACAGAGGGAAAAAATCACCATTAACATAGCTCAAGAATCCTGTGAACGGTCTCTTATTATTGATGCCTAGCTCAAACAGTTACAATGTTCCAATGCTTCTTACAATGCAAGTTTCAGTAGGGTCCAATTTTTCAACCCTTGGTACTGCTAAGGCATGCAGTATTTATCTAAAGACTAAGTCAGTTGCCTTATCTTACTCAGCAACCTTTCATTGATTACAATTTAGCAGAAAATGGACAAGTGTGGCCATGCAAGGCCTGATTAGAGATATCTCACAAACACTTATTGTAGAATTAATTTTGGGCGGCTCTTCATGGATCCAAACAGTTTGATGTCTCTTCGTAAGATCAAAAAATAAGCTTGGAGATGGTTGTGATGGTCATGAAGAGGTAACCAATGGTGGCTCTGACATCTGACCCTGCTTTTCAGAAAACTGGCATTTGGTAATTAATTCTGGTACAGTGCTGGTTAATTTTCATTATTTGGGTGATTATGTTGATGTGTTCTGCATGAATGCCCTTTGCCCGACTCAACCTCCTTTGCTTGCACACCTTGTCGAGACTTATTATATTACAAGTCCTTATGCTATTTTTTGGCTTATTTATTCATAAAATCACACACAAACCTCATAAGCCCAGACGTGAAGGGATGACGGTAGACGTGGCGCAGCAGTAGTGTTAATGGTCAAACAAATGCGGCGGTGGTTTGGAGGCCAGCAGAAACAACTTTTTGGAGGGGGTCTCAGGTGGTAAGCGGTAATAGAGAGGGGGGTACGAAATTGTGAGGATGTGACACATGGAGGAGTGGGCAGTAATGGATACCACCCATTTCAGACCCCTAATGTCGTGCTCAACCCCTTTTCTTCACAAAACAGTGTACAAAATTCATATGCCAGGACTTGAAATCCTTTAGATTTCATCTTGGAACCACTTCGCATCTACGCCAACATCGCACTTCGCATTTTGTTGTCTTTAAATTTTTATTTAACACTTATCTTTTAAAACTTGTGATGACTGTGATATGTGATTGGGTCCCACCCACGTCGCACATCATGCTTCAATGATTCTAAAACTTACCTCTCGCGGTTATCCTTTGAACTTTTTGATTTTCAATCGGGCCCCACCGCATCGTGCATCGCACTTCGGTGGTTTTAACATTGAACCCTTCGCATTTATCTTGTAAAACTTGTGATGTGTGATTGTGACCAGGTCCCCCCTGGCATCGCACATCGCCCTGCGTGTTCCATAAATTTTATGTTGTAATCTCCTCTTCTTCCTCCAATGTGATTTAACACAGAAAAGGATCTGCATACGGATTTGAAATCCTTTGGATTTTTCCGTTGAAACTACATCGAATCCGGGCCTCTTTATCACACTTCGCAACCTTTGAAGTTTAACAATAACTTATCCTATGCGATCTGCGATGTGTGTTATGCGATTTAACCTCCATCGTTGATCAATGCTCAGATCTAATGGTCCTCACTGCTCCCTTGTTGTGGTTTTTCGACTTTTTTTCTTTGGTTGTACCCATTCTTTTCTTAGTTTTTCTTAGAATACTTGACTCATTCACTACTTTTCCCACATTCACGACTTGACCTGCTTAGCGTTCACGACTTTTTCCAACACGTTCACGACTCGGCCTTTGTTGTTTTTCTGCCTTAACTTCTTCTCTAATTCCTATGTCTTCGCTAATGGTATAATGTTGCTCCTTGCCTCTTTGTTGCCTTGTGTTCCTTATCAGCAACATTTTCCCCTTCTACTAAACTGAAAGGCACATAGATTCTTTTGAAGCTTTTGACAGTCAGGATTTCCCATTTTTCTTGAAAATTAATGATATCCATGGAATATTATTTTCAGTATGAAAGACCTGAGAAAATAATTAGTCACCTAGTGATACTGTGAAATACAGGAGTCTAACAGTGGCTCCAGCTGGGGATGGCAGCTCCACAACTTGTATCTTAAACTATCAGGCAACTTAGTGACTGGAAACTAGCTGATTGTTCCTCCTCACTTTGAATGATAAAAATAGACCACATGCTTCGCCAGCCAGCTTATTAGCATACTGAAATATGAATTTAAACTACAATTTAACTTATCCACTGTAATCCATCAAGTTTAACATATAGTTTCACCTTGAAAACTTGAATGGTGAAACCAGAACTAAGCTGAAACTAAAGTCTAAAACATACTGATCTAAAAATGATATGCAATCTAAAACTAAAATTTGAAAGATTCTCAAAGTACCGAGATTATTTGCACACGGCCTACCTACCCTAATCTAACTTGGAGATGATATATACACTAAGTGAACTCCTTTCTCCAATGCAACTGATTAAGTAAATGACTACATGATTGATTCTTGTTCACTTGTTTTAGTAAGCTGAAAAAACAAAAGGGCCGCTCCCATCTTAATTACCTTTGAACATAAGTGCTCAAAATTTTCTTAAACTCTACAACAAACCATTCCTGGCATAACACACTCCTTCTTTAGATGATTCTAAGAAACCAGCAAAAGGATCTTGGAACAATACCTGGCCCTGAGGATTTAAATAACAAACTTCATGTAGGGCTGCCCCTTGTTCCACTTTGTCATGCTCAGGATCCTTCTGAAAGAGAATATCTACACATTGTTCATGGTCATCTAACATGGAATCCTCATTATATACCCCTATTCTGTCCTCAAGAAAACCTGATATGTTTTGACTGAGTTGGCTAAATTATGTTTGAAGGCCATCATTTTGATGAATAGGAGCACTTTCTGGAAATAGGCCTTCTTGAGAAGGTAGAACACCATCAGTAACAATATATTCTTTTGTTTCTTCATGAGGAAATGCTTCAATACATAAATCAACAGTAGAGAAAATATAAATAATCTCTTCATTACATAAAAATTTAGAGGTTGGCTGCATGCTTATAATCTGATTGATTTCTTCTTCAGTTAAGGGAGGAGGGAGTATTTGTTTTCTTTGGATTGAACAACAATTGTTTTATTTATCTTGTGAAGACTGATTATGAGGTTGAACTTCTTCTTTAGCCTCACACAAAAGAGAAGATGAATTATCATTTGTCCCCACAAAGAGATCGTGTGGATCTTCTTTCATTTCCTGATTGCTTTCATTTTCAACTAACTTCTCTTGGTTGTCATGACAGTTAACTTGAGAATGAAATTCATGAATTCTTCTAATAGATCCTCAGGATGCAAATTTCGTAAATCTTCATATTTATCACAACAATTTTCAGCTAATGATAAAGATGGAGAATTTTCTTTATAATGCTCATAAAACACCTTATGGAAATCTTTTAAAGAAAAGAAATTACCAGGGTTCAGACCTTCATACAATTCCCTTGCTTTACCTTCTAATGTTACCATGAACATCTTCATGAGGCAATCCCCATGCCATTCGACTTTAAACCTCCATGAGTGTATATGAAATTTAATGAGATGTAACAAAGCGTCATCAACTTTCTCATCTTGAAAAATAGGAATATTTATGTCCCAATTTACCTGAGGCTTTTTGTGTGGGAATCCAAGAATGTGATCTCTGTTCATTGGAGCATACCTACGTTGTATTCTTGGATCCATCTTGTCAATTAGTCAGAGAGAGGGGTCATTGTGTATTCACAACCAATCTGGGTTCTTCTACTAGTGGAGTCTTTAGGTCAACTGAAAATTGTGGAGTCGCCAAGTGGATGATTTCAACTTTATCGTGTCTGATTGTTGCCCGCCATCAACAACCAGATACCAATCTTGGAACATATTTGAATCATACAATTTTGACTGGGGTTTCTAAGTTCTGATGAAATATTGAGCTCTTTCAATAAGTTCCCCAGTATGGTCACCATTATGTTGTCACTCCATAATTTGTAATATTGGCAAGTACAAACGACAGAGGACAAACATCAAACCACTTTGGATTTGGAGTCCAGGACCTAGACTTCCTAGACTCAAAGAGGGCTCTCTCTATTTAATGATTTAACTTGATAATTCTAAATGTTGATATTAGGCTAGTTATAGAAATTCTGAGGGTTGTTTGTTTTTATTGATTAGGTGGTTGGACAGATAAAGCTGTGAGACTTAATCCATTGGGCTATGGAGTCATAAAAGGCTGAATAATGCATCAAATTTTCAAGGGAATTCACAGGGCAAGCTCACTATGCAGATTGGATCTTACTGGAAGTGTGAATATGAGATGGGAGAAAGTAGTTAATTCAAAAATAGCTAAAGAGCAGTTAAGAATTCTTTAACTATACTTCAGAAGAAAACATTAAGATAACAAACACAAACATAATTAAGGTACTCTCTCGGCAAGTATTAATCTAAATTTTTTGTTTTGAAATAAGATAAATTGATTCACATCATGAAAAGACAGAGGAAAAACATCACCATTAACATAGCTCAAGAATCCTGTGAACGGTCTCTTTTTATTAATGCCCAACTCAAACAATTACAATGTTCCAATTCTTCTTACAATGCAATTTTTAGCAGGGTCCAATTTTCCAACCCTTGGTACTGCTAAGGCAAGTAGTATTTATCTAAAGACTAAGTCGGTTGCCCTACCTTAAACGGCAAACTTTCATTGATTACACTTTAACAGAAAATGGACAAGTGTGGCCATGCAAGGCCTAATCAGAAATCTCTCAGAAACACCACCTGTAGAATTAATTTTGGGCAGCTCTTCATGGATCCAAACACTTTGATGGCTCTTCGTAATATCAAACAATAAGCTTGGAGATGCTTGTGATGGTCACAAAGAGGTAACCAATGGTGGCTCTGACATCTGACCCTGCTTTTCAGAAAACTGGTGTTTGGTAATTAAATCTAGTGCAACGCTGGTTACTTTTCATTAGTTGGGTGATTAAGTTGATGTGTTATGTATGAATGCCCTTTGCCTGACTCGACCTCCTTTTCTTGCACACCTTGCCGGGGCTTATTCTATTACAAGTCCTTCTGCCTTGTTTTGGACTATTTCTTCATAAAATGTTGCACAAACCTCATAAGCTTGGACGTGAAGGGATGACGGTGGACGTGGTCCAGAAGCAGTGGTAATGGTCAAACGAATGTGGCAGTGGTTTGAAGGCTAGAGGAAACATATTTTCAGAGGGGGTCTCAGGTGGTAAGAGGTAACAAAGAGGGGGGTGCGAAATTTTGAGGGTGCGACACGTGGAGGAGTGGGCGGTAATGGATACTGCCCATTTCGGACCCCTGATGTCGTGCTTAGCCCTTTTCTTCACAAAAAAACGTACAAACTTCATATGCCCGGACTTGAAATCCTTTATATTTCATCTTGGAACCACATCGCATCCGCACCAACATCGCACTTCACATTTTTTTGTCTTTAACTTTTTATTTAACACTTATCTTTTGAAACTTGTGATGCGCGCACTGCGATATGCAATTAGGTCCCACCCATGTTGCATATCACGCTTCGGAAATTCTAAAACTTACCTCTTGTGGTTATCCTTTAAAATTTTTGATTTGTGATCAGGCCCCACCACATCGCACATCACACTTCAGCGGTTTTAACATTGAACCCTTTGCATTTATCTTGTAAAACTTGTGATTTGCGATTCCGATCAGGTCCCACCTGGCATCGCACATCTCCCTTCATGTTCCATAGATTTTATGTTGTAATATCCTCTTCTTCCTCCGATGTGATTTAACACATAAAAGTCTCTACATAAGGATTTGAAAACCTTTGGATTTTTCCTTTGAAACTACATCGCATTCGGGCCTCTTTATCGCACTTCGCAACCTTTGACGTTTAACAATAACTTATCCTAGGTGATCTGCGATGTGCGATATGCAATTTAATATCTGCCATTGATCAATGCTCAGATCCAATGGTCCTCAGTGCTCCCTTGTTGTGGCTTGCCGACTTTATTTCTTTGGTTGTGCCTGTTCGTTTCTTAGTTGTTTGTAGAATACTTGACTTGTTCACTATTTTTTCTGCGTTCACGACTTGACCCACTTAGCGTTTACGACTCTGCCAAGCACGTTCATGACTCGGCCTTTGTTGTTTTCTGCCTTAACTGCATCTACGATGCCTCTGTCTTCGCTAATGGTCTAATGCTACTCCTTTCCTCTCTGCTGCTTTGTGTTCCTTATCAGCAACATTTTCCCCTTCTACTGAACTGAAAGGCACATAGATTATTTTAAATCTTTTGACAGTCAGGATTTCCCATTTTTCCTGAAAATGAATGATAGCCATGGAATATTATTTTCATTACGAAAGACCTGAGAAAATAATTACTCACCTAGTGATACTGTGAAATACATGAGTCTAACAGAGTCTTCAGGATCAATCAATCCTATAGATGATAATAGTAATTTCCTCTGAGATGGACAATATTGCATCACTTCGAGGGTCGACATTACTGAAGGGGATATGGCCAAATCTTCAACAATATTGTAATTCTGAGCTGCTCTCGCATGTGGATTGAAAGCTAATTTTCGAAGTAGACCTTTGGCAGGCAGTTTAGTCACTAAATCGGGATTAGGTTTCTTGATATGTAATGGTTTGGAAACCGTAGGAGTTGATATTGGAGTTTGAATTAATGATTTAGTTTCTTTTCCAGTTACAAGACTCTTAGATCCATATTCTTGAGATCGCATCGCAACCATGACCTAGGACATCATTAGGATATCCGTCGATGAATTGGAAGAAGATCTGATCATTTTTTTGTCTTATGATGGAAAAGGATCTTTCAAGACAACGGGTGTGAGTGAACCTTTGACAAATTTGGATACCTAGGCCTGATGTGGGCACTCTTTGGTGTAGTGATCCTCATCACAGACAAGACAAGGATAACAAGGTTTCTGTTTTTTGTCTAATAGTTCGGTTTTTTCAGCTTTCTCTTTGGGAGAAGTGTTTTGTTTATTTTTACACTTCCCCTTCGTCTTATTTATGAATGATTTAGCTTTGGTTGTAGATGATTCTACAACATGAATCTCAGCATAAGTTTCAAGGGAAGGATCTCCTTTAGGTGAATCTAGTAGAGTTATGATTGGAGAAGTAGATTTAGATGATTTCTTCTTACTCTTTATCATATTAACTATACCAATTACACTGTCTGCGGCGTGAGAACTGGAACATGTTGTAGTGAGTTTACCTAGGCGTGGTAAATCAGGTATTTTTCATACAAAGTACCAGACTATTTGTAAACAAGGTCCAGGTACTAGGCTTGAGCTATGACCTGCTCTTCTATTACAATGCCTCCTTTAGCTACATCTTCAGTAATTCTAGGAAGTAATGATTTGATGAACCATTCAGCCAAAATTTGATCTGGAATGAAAACTTTGACTAAGCGGTGTCTATGTCGCCATTCGTGTATGTGATCTGAAATGTATGTAGACCTTTGTTTTAACGAAGTCAAATGTTTCGTGCCATTATCATAATGGATTGGCAACTGAAAATGAGTTAGGAAGGTTGTTGCTAAATAATTGAAATTTTTGAAAGAGCGTCATGGTAACTCAATGTACCACTTTGCGGCTAAGCTGATCAAAGTTCTTTGAAAAATTCTCAAACAAATCGAATCATCGATTAATGAATCAGATTCACACCACAGATGATAATTCATCACACAATTCGAGGGGTCTTCTCTTGATTTTCCTTCAAACTTTAGAATGTCATTGGGAAACCTAGTAGGAATTGCTAGCCAAAACAGAAGATAGTAAACTGGATAATTCGTTAGCCGAGACAATTCTGGTGAGTCTAAAGTTGCAATGAATGGTAACTGTCAGTTAGGGTCTTGCTGAGCAAACTGATAACCTTGAGGGACAATGCTAGTACCTGGAGGAGGATATATAGGAAAAATTGGGATAGCCTGAGCAGTTGGAATTGGTATACCTCCAAGATATCTAGGGTTAGTCATACCAAACTGAGGTTGAATTGGTATTTGATATGTATAACTAGGGTATGCTTGGCTCTAGTAAACTGGATTTTGTCCCATTTGTCCATATTGAAATTTCCCTTGAAATGGTTGACTTTGAACAAACTGACCTTGAAAAGGTTGACCTGCTGAAGGTTTTCCCTGAGTAGTTGGTCCTGTAAAAGGTTGCCCTTGATTGGATTGACCAACAACGGGTTGTCCTTGAAAGGTTTGGCCTGTAAAAGGTAGATTTGTTTGTATAATTGTTGCACTAGGTTTTCCTACAGAGGTTTGAGGAATAGACCGAATTGTAGGTTCAGTTTGATGAGTAGTAATATGAGGAATTTCCTGTGTAACAGTTTGTGTTGTTGTTTGAAGGGTTGTAACAATAGGGGTTTGAGAAATTCCCGAGATAGGTGTACTTGGTTGTTGAACAGATGTTTGCACAACATATTGGACAGGAGTACTCGGACCATCTTGTCGACTACTTAGCATAGATACCTATGGGGTAATTTGAAGCACACCCTGAATAGGTTGTTGGACTTGGGTAAAACCAAATTGTCCATCTGGCTGAGCAGGTTGATTATAAGATACTTTCAATGTAGGTTGCAAAGACTGTTGATTAAACAAAGGGTTACACATAGTATTTATCCCCCCACATGGAGCTCCCATCGAAGGTTGTGATGCATAAGGTTGACCATAACCAGTTTGAGGCATCAGAACATAAGTTTGATAATTACCAGGAATATTTTGCCCTACAACTGGGGGAAAGGTTCTAGAAAAAGGTTGTCCTCCTTGAAAGGATGGTGTCTCTTGAAAAATATGTTTCCCTTGGAAAGGTTGTTTCCCTTGGAAAGATTGTTGGCCCTAGAGAGGTTGTTGCACTTGGAGAGGTTGCTTCCCTTGAAAAGGTTACTACCCTTGGAGAGGTTGTTGTCCTTGGAGAGGCTGTTGCCCCCCAGGCGCTATATAGCCACCTTTGTACAGGCCATCTTGAGGGATATTCCCGGAAAACATATAGACATGTTTAGTTTTCAAAGGTTCGGTGGTAGACTCAAACAAACCATTTAACATGGTAGAAGTTTCAGAGAATGGAGATGCTCCTGAGAAAGTGCCAGAGAGCAACTAGTACTCGGTAGGAACATAAGGACCTCCATACAAAAATATTCATGGTGATGAATAAAAAATATAGGACTCAGTATACATGCTTTGAGAAGCCATGTAACTACCTCTAGGTAAAGAGTAGAATGGTATGCGGCATGGTGACTGAGTGTAACCAGAGCTATGTAGAAAATCAGTAAATTGATGATACCAAGGATCTGTTATAAAAGGAATAAAAGGGTAAATTTGTTCACTATACCTTAGATATAAATATTCTTGACGAGAGGGAAGTGTAATATCTTCTTCCACGTCAGATATCTCTTCAATGCTAATTAGGCAAGGAGGAAGATTCTCAGCAATGAGAATTTTCACTCGAGGTGAATGAGGACAACCAAGATTTGGGGCTATGATATCCGAAGGTGACTCAGACGAAGTGGAATCAGATTCAGACTCATATATTTCAGGGTCAGTGAATTAAGTATGTGATAACTCACCAGTAGCAGATTCAACTGTAATTACTTTGGAAATTTATGGTTTTTCTTGATCTTTTTCAATTATCTGAGGTTGTTTAACTTTGAAATCGGGATGTATGACAATGGATGTTTCTCCTTTTTCAATAGACCCGGTTCCTGATTGTTGAACTCTTTCAATTTTGATTCCAATTGACTGGGTGTATATTCAAGGGGTTTCCCCTGCATTCGAGGTGAATGTATCAGTAATTCAGCCACGGTTAATGTTTTTAACATGCGAAATTAAAAAAAAAAAATCAAAATAATACACTTAAGGCCTCTAAAAATCAAACAAATGAACATGCGCCTACAAAATATAAGAGAAAAATCACACACAAACAATATGTTTCCACAATAAAAACACTAGTTGGTGATGAAATCCAACATCATGGAAATTAATGTGGAAAATTGGCGGTTGGAACAGTTACCTTGACAACCTACTTAATGAAACAGTCTGGTGCAAGTAACTTCACTATGCCATATCGAAGTGAAGAGTACCCTATGGAAATTCCAAGTGAGTCTAGTCAACATTTGTTCCAGGTAAAGTGGGACCTTCCCTCCACTGTCACCTTGGAAAAAATCCTAAATATTATGGCCACAAAGGTCACCAACTGAGACAATTGCACCTGGGGAAATAGTCTATAGTCCGATATACACACAAGGGCAGAGTATCAAAGCTCAATCCCCTTGAAAGCTCCTCGACATGGTAAATCCAAGGTTTTCTAACAAGTGACCCCAGGCTCCTCGACAACGGTTAATCCAACATTTATCATTTGTATTACGTGCACGTCTTTATCTTCACCAATGAAGTAGGTATGATTTCCTCACTGGGTCTGACATGACCTCGTGCTTGACTCTTTTAAGAAGAGCTTCCCAAAGTACAAATGCAACAATTGGATTTCCCTACCACAAGAAGCTACTTGTTTGTTTTATCTACTTTGGAACATGAATTACAACCTATTCCAAAGCACTAGCCTAAGCTAAATTGGTGGAATGAACCCTAGAAAATGTAAAAAATATCTAGATTTATTTCATTAAGTGTTTTATCGATTTGGTTATTATTTACGTACAGGGGTATGGAGATGAAACTTGATGATATTGTGACCTGACTCAAAATACTCTAAGTGCATCAATATGAAAATGAAACTCTTTATTTTGATGAATTCTATTTAAGAGAAAGTTGAAGGAATTTTGAACTCAAAAAGTACAAGCTTCCTAAAACTTCAAATAAGATTTTTTTTCATCAAGAAAACAATTTCATTTCCAAGCATGACCAATATCTCTTTTGTGATGAAATTTTTTTTTGATTACAAAGCCAAAAAACTACAATTTTGATGAACAAACAAATCTCAAAAGAAAGCAACTTCTAAAAACCCTAAAAAGTATAAAAACTTCAAAGCAAATCAAATTTCTAATTAACAATCCTAAATAAGATACCTATGAGTGTCTTTTAATGATTTATGTTAGTTGTAAGCAAACTAAAATATACTCCACTTGAACTAGCATAAATGAAATCAGGAAAGACTAGTTTGAGACAAATCGAACTTCAGTGATCTAGAAGATTTTACTTTTTTCAATCAAGTAAGAAACAAATACTCAAATAGGTAAGGCTGGAAATAATCTTGGTGTCTCAAGAAGGAAATAACAAAAAACCAGTGATCTTTGGAAAATGAATCTATCTTCCAAAAAGAGCAATAGAAAACTAGGGAAAACCTTAACTGAATTATGTAGAAACGATGATGTATCAAACAAGACTTTAAGGTGTTAAGGAGGAGTTCATAGAAAGACTCTAACAACTAGTATAGATCAGGTTAAACCTAAGAATTTGGTTATCTAACTCTCGAAGAGAAAATCTTAATTTTTTCAAAATTTCCCAGGGGGTGCGCGGCTTTTCAGTGCAAACTAGTGCGCATGCACACTAAAATAAACTAGAAAGTTGTGTAGGTTGTCTCTGTGTTTTCCACAGAAAACCGCACAGGGCAGAGAAAAGTTAGAAAGAAAAAAAATTAAGGCTTTCTAGCTCGATGAATCTAAAAGGTTATATACCTAACCACACTCAGAAAAGTCAAACTAGGAAAGCTAGAATGTCAAACCTAACAGAACCAAAGAAAACATAAACATTTATCTCCCTAGTCGAGTCCCCAATTTGTTTTGTGAATTAATCCCTCTTGCAGACAAGAATGATCTCCCTAGTACCCCAACAAGTAACTAGAAACAAACAAACATTTGAATGCCTCTTTCTCTAAACTATTTGCATTTTAGATTATTATAACTTAGAAATGAGGAGGTTATTCTCCTACCTTTCAATCGATATGTTTCATGTAGCCTTTTGCCTTTCTCTCCAAAGAAATCCTTCAATGCTAAGAAGAACCTGCAATCACAAACAATGCAAAGGATCAAAGCACCTGCAGTATATAATAATCATAAATACTAGTTCAACTTAATGATCAAGGAGTCTAAGTATTGACATAATTTCAATGAATTCAGAAACAAGACAATGAGAAAAAGAGATCCATATGTATTATCAGAAATAAAAAAGATCGATCTTACAACCTGAGCCTTGATGTTGTACATATTTCTCCGGTGTGTTTGCGCAATCATTTTCCTCGGTTTGACAAGCCTTCCTCTCTAGAATGACCAACATGAAGTCTTCTGCACAAAGGTGTGATCTTCAATGTAAAACCAACAACTTGATAGTTTAGAATCTATGAACTCTCTCTGTACAAGTATCTACTCATATTAGTATCTACCGATACCCTCAAACTTGAAACTTCAGCTCAATTTATAGAGTGATTGAGGAAGTTTCAAATCCATGAAGAAAGGGATTAGATATTCTAATGAAGGGATGAGGGTTCCTTTAGCCAAGGGATAAGCTCCATGAGTATATGGATATGGCTCGAACTGGCGTGACTATAGAGGTTTCCAGTTGGGAGAATATTTGACCAACTAGGCTTCTAGAAGTTACCTTTTCGTGTTTACTTCCTTTTTACGGGGGTGCGCAGTTTTAAGTGGCAAACAAAACGGTGATCGTCACGGCTAATAGAAGAAGTATCAATGCATGCAAATTTAATGGTCACAAAAAGCATGCAGGTAATCTTTTAAAGGTTTTAAAGAGCTTTTCTCTAGTTTCCAAGACTTGGTTCAGGAACATGAGTATTTTTTACCTCTAAGGGAACATGATATGGATGGTGATAGACCCATAATAATAGTCAAATTTCATGGTGACAAAATGATGTGTAACATTCGCTTGTTCCAATGAACATTAACTAGGGATGCCACAAAGTTGTATATCGAGTTAGATACTGCATCCTAGGGTGACTTTTCCTCCCTAGCTCAAACTTTCTTGACACATTTCCAGTTGCCTACTCGGTATGATCTTGAATTTTACCTTTTTTCTAACTTCAAACAATCTGATTCCACACTCATTTCTAATCATATTCATGAGTTTCATTGTCTCAAGAGGTTGGTAAGAACCAATTTAGCCGATGAAATTATCTGTAAATGGTTCATTAGATCACTTCGAACACAAATTTCAAATATGTGTCCATGTTTTGAGCCGTTACTGTGGAGCAAGATATTTTAGCTACCCAATAGTTGGATCTCATATAGTCATAGTTGGGTACGTTGTACGAAGTTTTTCCCAGTGCCGCTAGGCCTTATATTGACCTGCCTAAACCAGTTCTTGGCCCACATGTCGATGGTGTGGTTGGGTCTGTTTACGATCCCATGTGCCAAATTGTTGCCCACCTTGGCAACTGATTGTTACATCTCAAGCCCCCGAAAGTGTTTCTGGCTCTGCTAAAGCACCCCCTCTTTATTAGTCCACTGATATTCTTACGGAAAAGTCCACTCAACCGAAGAAAAAATATCAAACTGATGGTAAAAAGAATAATAATAATAAGAAAAATAAACAACAAAATCAAACTGTTGAGGAGTCTAAACCCAATCCTGGGAGTCGGGGAGGGAGCACAAATGAGCATTGCCGCAAAGTCAATTTCCCCTGTAAAATTTCTCAAGGCAATCATCTCACTCATGGGTGTCCTCGAATGGATGAATTTCATAGGCTTCTTTCACCACTGTCTTCTCAAAAACCCGTTGTTTTAACTCGTCCATTCCATGCAAAAACCTAGCAACAAATGATTTCTCAACCTTATCAGCCTCCACAAGGGGGAAATGAGGGGTCATATTCCCATCCACCTCACAGTTCATCCATATTTATGTGCAAGGAAGATGTCAATGTGACCATGTGAGCTAATTCGTATGATGTCCATGTGTCAAATTCTCCTTCCAAGGACTCACCAGCTCCACCTAGTTCCACTAGACCTCTTACTTTCGATAAGCCTTTGGAACCTGTCTATCGCCCCCCCAAGGATGTTATCCGTAAGACAACACACAACCCTTCTGTTAGTGTCAGAATTTGCATTCTGTCATCGATGATCAAAATCACTCTTTTCATATTCATTTTAGGGGTCCCACTCAGAAATAATAATTCCATTAGGTGATGCAAAAAATTCACTCACTGATGGTAGCCCTAGTCATAAAACCTCACTCTCCCTCAAAAATTCACATTTTCTGGCCCACCTTCATGTCTTGCTGATCATAAATCAGCCTTAAAGGCTCATTTCACTATTTCATTATGTCGGTCAAAGTCAACATGGAGTCTGGTCATTCAAGGTCCATTTAGGTCACTAGGTTTCACTTTCCAAGGTTCAATAATACTCCATTTCATTTCAATAAGGTCAGAAAAAATTTTAGAGTGATTGAATAATACTTCTTTATCATTTGTATAAGATTTTTCAACATGTAAATATGATTTTAAAGGTTGTATTTATGGTTTCAAAGTATGATTTTCATACCAACGTGTAATTTTATTCAAAATAGAGATGTAATTTATTTTTATTTTTTATGTAATTTTATGCTTACTATATGTAATAAGTATTGTCCCAAGCTGCCAACTCAAACTCATGCACCAAAATAAAGATCAACAAAGTCAAAATTTAAAGAATTACAAACTCCAGAACATCATCTTGTAAGAAGAAAATCAAAGTGAAAAAGGTATTCAGCAAAGTTTTCAAAGGTGAAATGAAACATTAGAAAAGTGGGTTTTAAAATTAAAAGATCAATTTCATTCAAGTGTTAAAGCCTTCTTGACATCAAATTCAAACTCATTTGTCTCCTACCATCATTGAGTACACTCCAAGAAGACGAAATTTCGAATTTCTGGGAGAAAATTTGCAAAAAACAGAGTAGAGGGCGCACTCTCTTCTATCATGGCAGACTATCTTCTGTGAGGGCACGCTCTCTTCTGCGAGGGTGCACTCTCTTCTGCCAGGGTGCACTCTCTTCTGCCAGGGTGCACTTGACCAGGAAAGCCAGAAACTCATTTAAATTGAAAAAAATCACTTCCTAAACTTCAGCAACATTTTCATCGAACTCAAGCAAGTGATTAAGAGCTAATGCCATCAATTATCATTTCCATCAAGTTCATTGGTTGGGTGTTGTGAAATTTGTTTTAGAATTTGGTGTTTAAAACATTTTAAAACACTAGTATCTCCCATTGCACTCTTAATTCCCCAAATTTCATCTCCCTACACCTTCATACCCTTCCTAAATTGCAAAATACCCATTCCTAAAACCCCTGTATTACAAATTCCCTTTCCCTAACCCTTTTTCCCAAAAACCCTAAACCCTAGTTGCTACAACTACCTAGTCTCCTAACCCCAAAACCTGTAAAACATTTCCCCCTCCTAAAATTTCACCATATCACTACTCACTATCCCCTTTCCCATGTTATAAATCCCTAGCACCATCTCCCTCATTTCCATTTCCCATTCCTCATTCCTAAGACCACTTTCCACCATCATCAAATTCCCTAGGGTTTTAAATTTAAAACGTCATGACAGAAGAAGAGAATATGTCATACAATGAGGGACAAGAAACAGAGGCTAGAACGCCACATAAAGGGGGAAGAATACTCAAACTTGAGCCAACAAGTATTAGAGAACTTTTTGCATCTCCTTTGACAGTGACATGTTTCAAACATGTTGGGTGTTTTGATTTCTGTGAGAAAATTTAGAGGGTCCAACACCATGTCATGTTGACTAAGATTTTCATATCCAACCTCCATGACAACCAAGTTACTCTAGCTGGTGTCACCTTTACTGTGTCAACTGCCATCATTTCAGCTACCACCAAGATCCCAAATGTTGGGGAGAAATGGTTCAAGCACAGTGAATTGGAGGAACACTACTTTGAGACTTTCGTGAAACCAAGATATAAGAATGAGAAAAAGAGGTTCTTTCATTTTTCCTACCTCCTAGACAGATATTCAACAATTATGAATACAATCATGAAATAGTTTTCATGAGAAGGTAGATTGTCAAGACTTTATACCTATCACATCTTGCTCTTAATGCATTTCACTAGGGTAAAGCTGCTCAACATACCCTACTACCTTTTCTGGAGCATGATAATATGGCACTTATTGTCCAGAACAGGGAGTATGAACATCAAATTAGAAGTATTTTCCATCATTCCCTTATCAAATTCATAGTCCTCTATCATCTCAATGAACTAAACATTGCATGGAGTACCTTCATAGCCAATGATATATTTAGAGAGTCATCTACTCAGCATGCAAAAAATGTTCCTTCATCATCTCATCCATCCACTTCCATCCCTCCATATCAGCCCATAACACATTCATCATCATCAAATCATCCCCCTTCACCTATTTCACCTCCTTCATCTCCATTTCATCATGACATTGGATCACCTAGCAGAATTGAGGTCAGTGAGCTTGAGAGGGATAATGTGGTTGAGGTTGATCTATTTCCAAAAACCTACCAGGGAGGTCACATGCATGTGTTTTCTCCACACATAGTGAAAGGTACCATGCCTTGTACATCAACAAAGTAGGTGGAAAAAGGCAAAGAAAAGGTGATTGAGGTAGAAATTCAGCCAGACGCTAGACATGAAGAAAACCTCCATGAGACTGAGCATGATTTTGAGCTTCTTAACCAAAGTAATGAGGATGATGATGAAAAAATCAACATATCCATCAAAGAAAAGGATGACAAGATTATATAGCTCCAAACTAATTTTGAAAGGGCCAAATTTGTCATTAACTTTCTTGAGCAGGAGAACCAGTAGTTGAAAACAAAGCATATCATTGATGAGGTGAAATTCATCACTGCTCAAAGGGAGGCAGAAAAGGCCAAAGTTATGCTAGATGAGACACTTGAAAATTGTGTGTTTCTTTATGAACAATATGGACAAGCACTAAGAAGCAAACCTAGAACTAGAGGGTTGTAAAGAGCTCTAGCTCTAGAAAAACAAAAAGAGGTTGAGCTTGCTCATCAACTAACCCTAAATGAGAAACTTGCAATGTTGATCAATGAAAATAGGGATCCATAGCTTGATAGAGCCAATCATAATTTGGAGAAGCTTTTGGAAAAATCTAACAGAGAAAATGATGTATTGAGGACGAAGGCCGAGCATCATGCTCAAAAGGAGAAAATTGTAATGGCCAAGCTCAAAAGATCCAATGCAAAGATTGAGGATTTGACTGTGATGGAGGAGAAAATAAAGTTAGACATACTTGCAGAGGCTTCACTCCAAGCCTAGCCACACCATCATCATCCACTTCACCAATTTTGAAACATTTTGAATCATTTTTGCAAAATCTGAGTTTTTCTGTGTATTTCTGAAAAACATAATATCAGCAAATTGGTCACATGCGCAATGCCCTAGGCAATGCGCACTTTTTTGAGGCATCCAATGGCCAAACATAGACCACCATTGGATTCATAATGATGAATACATTCACCCTGTCATTTTTCTAAGGTTTTTAAGACAAATTTGTCAGTAAAAAGGGCAAAAAACACCCTAAAAATCATGTTTCTGCCCTCTTTTTGAGCCTGGCACTGTGCACAGGAGCAGACTTGGGAGAATGAAGTTTTGACATGGAAAATAATCTTCATTTTTTAAACTAAAGGTAGATCTGGAAACTATACTTGAAGGGATTTCCTACAAGCTATCTTGGAGCCAATTTGGACACATACAGGCCAATCAAAATCACCCTTGAACAGGGAGGGTGCACTTGACATAGCAAGGGCGCACTTGACAGGAAAATGACGCACTTGACCATTTTCTGATTTTTTTTTTTTAATTTCTCTGTAAATTTGACTTTATCTCATAAATTTATGTTTCTACATATGTAATTGATGATGGTAAATGTAATTATGATTTGGATAAGTTACCTAGGGGTAGATTCATTAGGTAAAAGCTATTATTAAGTCAAATGAATCAGTTTGAATGTAATTAGGGAGGAGTCACTTACACCTTCCTACACTCCAGCTTTTAGTTCAAAATTTTGTGGATCTCTTCCTCACCTCATGGATTCGACCCCTCAGGATGAGTGAATGTTGTTTTGATTTCTATTTAGTCTCTTTCTTCACTCTTATTAAGGGATGGAATAAGTTTGGACGCTAATGTATTGATCAAGGACTATTGTACTCAGTTTTGGCCAATTAATAAAGAAGAGTTGCAACTATTTTTTGGGATACATGTGGTATTATGTTTATCATTGTTTTTCATTTAGTTTCATATGTTAGAATGTGTTGCCTTCACATTCACTACATCTCTGTTGTATGATTTATTTCAAGTTGATAGGCAGAATACATGTTTTCTCATGCTCTGTTTAGGGAAAGTTATCATAATTTGTCCATTTTCCTTTGTGTAGGAAGAATACATCTCCCATGCTCTTCCTATCTCCTCATAAGTCTTAAAACCATCTCATCACAATCATCTTTAAAGTGTTAAACCTTATGCCTACCTTGCCCCATTGAATCTGTGCAACCCTATCGCATTTTCCCTGACCTAGCTCCCTTGACCATACTTTCATCCAGCAGCTCGACCAAAATCAATTATCAAAAACCCTAAACTCACACCTAGCCTAAAATCCTAATCCATTCAACCTCCTAGGCTATGTTTTGTGGAGAGATCCCTATCTTACTTGGTAGGGCTAGCTACCAAGTTAAAAGATTGGTCTGTGGTTACCTCTATTTGGATTCCTTCCTCAACCTTGGGAATCTGGCGAAGTGATAACATTTTGGCACCGTTGTCAGGGAGCGAAAATACAAATTTTCCCTGGGCGTAGGACAAATATTTATCAAAAAATGGTCCTTTGGATGATAGGATCGAGTTTCATAGGGTTGATTTCATAATTGCAGTGCTTCATAGCAGATATGGCTTCTCGAAGAAATTATACTAGGTCCAACCCTGATCCAGATCCGGTTTCTCCCGTCGAAGATCCTAAAATAATTCTAAGGAGGCAAAGATCTTAGACAGCTTCAAGTTCTTTGGATTCTCCTCCTTGAGATTTGGTAAGATCCTTCTCATTACCTTCTGATTTGGTAGCCATTCAAGATTTAATTTTTGATACCAAACTTGAGTTGTCACTATTTAGAACCAAATCTGAGACTGACTTGAATACAATAGTCCCTGAACCTTGAATATTAGAGTTAAACCCATCATTCATTGAGGTTGCAAATGAGACTGATGTCAAAATTTGGAGACAATATCACAAGCTTGAAAAATTAGCCAACACCTTACGTTACACTACTGAAAAAGACCTCATTCAATACCAACAAGAAACCCTTCACATCCTAGAAGCTTCCCAAATAGCTACTACTTCATCATCCATCCCATCATCATCTCATATTCCCCCTCAAGGACCTCCTCACACCAAACCACCCCTTCTTCCTCCCCCTCCACCACATTCAGCAGGAATTATGGCTTGATTTGGACCTTTAGTTCTCCCTGGTCAACTTGTTGATTTTCCACAAGGACATGACCAAAGACTTCCCCTCTTTGATGAAAACTCTCAAATCACTACCCATCAGCAGATGGCCAAAATCACAACCTTCATATATATTGAGGAGTTAGATGCAAATGATGCCAAGATGCGAATTATCACGCAAAGTTTTTTTGGTGAAGTTAAAACTTGGTTTTGTGCCCTAGCAACTAATTCTATTAGGACTCCCACTGAACTAGATGATGTTTTCTTATCCAGGTGGGATGAGAAGAAAAACCCTACAAATCCTTGCTGAGTATGACTCCCTGAGGTGTAATCCTAATGAATCTGTTCCTGATTATAATGTCTAATACCTCAGAATCTATAAATCCATCCCAAATGAAATGAAACCACCTCCTCATTTGTCCCTCCCTCGTTATCCTGATGCTTTTGACCCAGACATGACCTACTCATTGAGAGAGAGAAATCTGACTATTCTGGAAGAAATGATCCAAAATTCAGTGAGTGTTGAGGCCAACCTCTTGATTAAGAAGTCAAAACCTAAAACTGATCGCAAAGTAACCATTAAAGAGGAACCTTCCACCTCATTCGACACTAAATTTGATGCTTTTCTTAGGACCATGGAAAGGATGGTCGATAGAATGTCTATTTTAGATAGACAAACAGAGCCACAAGTTAGAAATCCAAACTTTGGAGGCCAGTAGCAGCAACCTCAGTTCTGGATAAATAAAAGAGAGCAAAGAGCTCTCAAAACACAGCAACAGCAGCAAATTTGGACACGACTACAACAGAACTATGCTCAAAGTGATGAAGAGGAAGAACCAACAGTAGAGGAAAACCTTCTTTTTACAGTTGATGGCCAACCCATATTTTTTACCGAAGGTGAAGAGTATGTGGAAAAAAAAATCTTACCAAGTGATAAAGACTTCATATTGGCAAATGATCATGAGTTAGAAGTAGAATCTGATGATTATCAGAGAGGATACCTAAATGCATTGAGTTCCCAGCAAAGGCAGTACTCCTTGAGGAGTCGTGATATTCCAATCAATCCACCTCTGAAGAAGACAATCTAGCAGAAAGAAGTACCACAGAAGTAAACTTCTCTAGCCAATCAGAATAAGGGTAAATAGATTTCAGCTCCAAATCAGAACAAAAGCAATCAGCCTTCTACAAGTGCACCTGCCAAAGAAAGAGATACTCAGAAGAAAGAAATCGCACCAAAAGATCATGTTGAGAAAAGGGATATCATCATAAAAGAGGTAGACATAACTATACCTTTCAATTTAGAGTCAAATTTTTCAAAATTAAAGGTGTATATTCCTCTTACTGAATTGGTCAAAGTTGACAAGTATAAATCCCATGTAGTTAAAACCTTGAGAGTTGACCCTTTATCTGACATGGTCAATATAAAGGATGATCAGTCTCGGCTTATATTTGGTCCTGCAATTGATGGTCAGTCTGAAGATAGCGAGGTCCCTCCATTTTACTTGAGTCTCAAAATCAACCAATTCATCCTTCATAACACTATGTTAGACTCCGGGGCCTTCCACAACCTCATGCCCAAAGCCATCATGGAGAAGCTTTTCCTTGACATAACCCGCCCATATCATGATTTATGTTCTTTCGATTATGGTTGTGTCCATTGTTTGGGTCTAATCAAATATCTAGTTGTCTCCCTAGAGCAGATCTCGGCTAAGAATGTCCTAATGGACGTGGTGGTTGTTGACATTCCGCCACGTTTTGGTATGTTGCTATCAAGATCCAGGGGGACTAAATTGGGAGTTACACTGCAGTTGGACTTTTTCTACGCAACCATTCATGTCTTCGGTCAAATGAGAAAATTATACCGTGAGACTAAAATGAAATATATGATCAAAAACAAGGAAAGGCTTAATAATCATCCTATAAACGTTGTACATACAGACTTAGAGTCCTTCATTTTGTATAATGATTCTAGATTAAATGATGTAGATTGCCAATTAGTAGAAATAAAGGATGTTCCTAAGATTCCAGATTGAATTAGAATAGTGTTAGAAAAAGAAAAAGAGAATCTGCCTACTACATCCGAACAGCCATCAGAGAAGGCAGATGAAATTTTAGAGCAGCATAAAGAAACATATCAGAAAATTGTGTCAAAATAGAGCCAAGAGTTTCAGCACGTTGAGGATGAAAATAGTCTTTGGAGCATGGAATTTGATGGTGTCGTTGGAAAAGGTGGGGCTGGCATTGGTTTATGGATCCGTAGCCCATTTCATCAGCAAATTAAAGTCCCTAATAATGTTAGATTGTGTTCCTAAAAATTAGCATTCGATTTCACGAACAATGAGGCGGAATATGAGGCACTCATTACCGGTTTGAAAATTTTCAAAAAATTGGGAGCTAGAATAATTGTAGTCTACGGTGATTCGGAGCTGGTAATTAAACAAGTCAAAGGTGAGTATCAAACTAATCACCCAAGGATAAGGCAATATAGGAATGCAGTACTTGATATTTTGAGAATGTTTCCAGAATATACACTTAAAGTTGTGCTAAGGATGCAGAATCTTATGGCTGATTCATTAACCACTGCTGCAATTAATTTTAGACTTACAATGTTTTCAAATAAAAATTTTGAGATACCTGTGAAGCACAATCCTGCCATTCCTAATAACTCGTGATTTTGGAAAGTATTCTGGGATGAAAAGCAGGTGAACAATTTCCTTCAAAGTGAAGGTAAGTTTGAGAACTGTTCTATGGACAAAGTGTACGACAAGGATGAAAAATTCATCGAGGTAGCTCAGATTGATATACTTTAGCTCAAGGAAAATAATATTCCAAAAGGTCTCATACCTTTGGAAGAATTATTTGATCAATATGACGTGGCAAGAAATCCTACTTTGGTTCCCACAGAAAAAGGTGTAGAAGATGTTAATATCAGAACAACGGATCAGCCAAAGTTCGTCAAGCTTTCAAAGTTTTTTTCTCCCAAGGTGAAGACTAAATATTCTGATTTTATTACTGAGTTTTCTGACGTGTTTGCTTGAGATTACTCAAATCTCAAGGTGTGCGATAAAGATATCATTCAACACACCATCCCAATAAAGCCATATCAAAAGCCTTTTAGGCAGAAGCTCGAGAGAATACACCCAAAGTCGTTGTCGCCCATTGATAAGGAAGTAAACAAGCTCTATAAGGCAAGTATTATTGTTCCAATCATATTTTATGATTGGATGTCCAATTTGGCTCCAGTGCGAAAGAAGACCGACGAAATCTGACTATGTATAGACTTCAGAAATATGACTATGTATAGACTTTAGAAATATAAACACAGTGTCGTTGAAGGACAATTACCCACTGCCTAAAATGGACCACATACTTCAGCGAGTTGTAGGAGCCACCAGGATGTCATTGTTGGATGGTTACTCAGGGTACAATCAGATCCTTATGCATGAAAATGATCAGGACAAGACAATGTTCACTACACCATGGGGTACGTTCAAATATGCTAAGATGTATTTCGGTTTGAAGAATGTCGGGACCACTTTCCAGCGTGCCATGGAAATATCATTCAATAATGAGAAGGATGTATTCCTTGTTATTTATTTAGATGATTTGACTCTTTATTCAAATTCAAATGATGAACATTTACACCATTTGAGAGTCATGTTCCAGCGATGTAGAAAATTTGGAATATCTCTCAACCCAAAGAAGTGCCTATTTGTTATGGAAGAAGGAAATCTTCTTGGTCACATCATCTCAAAGGATGGGATCCAGATAGATCCTTCTAGAGTTGAAGCGATACAACAAATCGATTTCCCTCGCAACAAGAAGGAAATCCAAGCGTTCAACGGTAGGATGAATTTCTTATGTAGATTCATTCCCAACTTAGCAGAGCATCTCAGAGAGTTAAATAACATGCTAAAGAAGGAGAATGATGTAAAATAGTCTGAAAATGCTCGTAAGTCATTCAGCTCTGTGAAATTTTCTTTGACCACTGTTCCAGTTTTGACAAGTCTCGATTATTCACTAGATTTCATTATATTTTCTTTCGCTTTACTTTGGCAGCAGTAATAATGCAGAAAAAAGATGGGACAGAGTTGCCAATAGCATTCTTCAACCACACAATAAGGGATATAGCCCTCCAATACAACATCATCGCGAAATAGGCCTTGGCTTTGGTTAAAGCACTCAAGGATTTCTGTGTTTATATTTTGCACTCACATATTTTGGCATATGTTCCAAACGTAGCAGTTAAAGAAGTACTCATGCAGACAGATCCAAAAGGAAGGAGAGGTAGATGGATAGCAGAGCTCTTAGAATATGACCTTGAGATCAAGCCTTCCAATTTTATCAAAGTTCAAGGCTTAGCCAAGCTCATGGCTGAGTCAAATCTCCATGCACTATACATCAATCTTATATCAGCATTGTCTGATGAGGAAGAAGGTGTAAGTCTCATTCAGGTATCAAATCTCTTTTCATCATCTCTGCGATATGTTGATATCATTTATTTTTTGCAACATTTTAACCCTCCTTCGAGCATTTCAAAGAGTAAGGGTAGGTCCTTGAAGCTTAAGGCTTCAAAGTATTGCATACTAGACAGTGCACTCTACTGTAAGGATCCTGGAGGTATGTTACTCAATTTCTTGGTTGAAGATGAGTCCAAAGAAGTTATGAAGGATTTCCACAAAGGAGATTGTGGAGGTCACTTATACTAGAAGACCACGGCCAACAAAGTACTGAGAGCAGGTTACTATTGGCCGACATTGTTTGCAAATTTGTACAAGACGGTCATGAGCTGCCATGAATGCCAACTTTTCCAAGGTAAACGTAAGCTTCTTCCTTTACCATTACAGCCCATTTCAGTTCAAGCTCCTTTCCAGCAGTGGGGCTTAGATTTCATTGGTGAGATACATCCACCCTCATCCGCTCAACACATATGGATACTTATCACCATGGACTACTTTACAAAGTGGATCGAAGCGATCCCAACCAGGCAAGCTACAGAAACTATTATAATTTAGTTTTTAGAAACTAATATCTTATCTCGGTTTGGTTGTCCTAGAAATATCATCACGGATAACGTCGCAACCTTCAAATTGAAAAAGATGACAGAATTTTCTGACAGGTATAACATTAAGTTGGGTCATTCTTCAGCATACTATTCACAAGGTAAAAAATTGGCAAAATCCTCCAATAAGTCTTTGATCAGCATAATGAAAAAGATGTTGGAGGTGACTAAGAAGAAATCGCACAAGAACCTAATTAATTCACTATGGGCAGATCGAGTAAGCAGCAAGAAATTCATTGGCATGTCTCCATTTCAGGTAGTTTATGGTGTGGACTTGTTTTTTCCTTCTTCAATGGTTTTCCTTGTCATGAAACTTTACAAGAAGCGGGAAGCGAAGAGAATGACATACAGCGCCGAATAAACCAAATGATTCACCTGCAGCAAACAAGCGAAGAAGTGTTTGAAAACACTTCCAAGCTCCATGATAAGATCAAGTGAATCATGACAGAAAAACCAAGGAATATAATTTCAATATCGACAATGTAGTACTCCGCTGAGATGCCAGGAATGAAGATAAGGGTAAGGATGAGAAGTTCAATAATTTATGGAAAGGACCTTTTAAGATTGCAGCTTCTAGTGGACAAAATGCATATCTCCTAGAAGAAATGGATGGGCAATATTTCTTAGGAGGGCCAGTTAATGGTAGGCTCCTAAATGTAGGTTTTAACCCTGAACAGAAATTATCTACACACGAATCTTATAACAGAAAATAAACAATAGCGAGATCATAAAACATAAAACAGATAAACACAGAGATTTTCCCCTGGATCCCAAATCGGGACAACCGGCTTGATTTTTCATTATTTATTTTAGTGTTACAACACATATATATACATGCCGAAGCATACATAAACCCCAATCCTTAAACCCTGGATTAGAACATAACTGTAGTTCCCTTGACCGGATCTACTCAAATACCAAGAGCCGAAAACCATCGTACCCCAAAACCATGTGCAAAACCATGCACAAAACCATGGATGCGGACTACCCACCGGAAATTAAGGACCAAAAATTTTCGTGTGCTTAGTCGTGGAAAGAATATAACACATACCCAACACTAAAGCAGTATCTTTTTGATCTGAAATTGATAAAAGTTTCTCATCCTTATTGTATATATTAGTTTTATATTCCTGCAAGTGTGAAGTAGAAAATCACTGGAGTTCGGAGCCCGAAGTGAAGGCCATGGAGTTTCATTGAGTTTCTACCATTTTCAAGTTCAGTTTTGAGAAAAGTAAATTAAATTTTTGATTCATTGTTCAGTCAATTTTAGTTAGTTTGTGTCATTGAATTGTCAGTATTTAGTCATGCATTTCAGTTTGAGTTTTTTTTTACCGTATTGGCCCAATGGAAGAGGCAATGATCTGCAAAATCCAGAGTTATGTGGTTCTTGACACCTCTTTCAGAGCTATCATCCCCAATAAGGCCAATGTTAGTGTCATAATTTTCATTCTGCCATCAGTGATCAAAATCACTCTTTTCATATTCATTTTAGGGGTCCCACTCAGAAATTTTTTATTCATTCCATTAGGTCATGCAAAAAATTCACTCATTGATGGTAGCCCTAGTCATAAAACCACACCCTCCCTCAAAAATTCATATTTGTTGGCCCACCTTCATGTCTTGTTGAGCATAATTCAGTCTTGGAAGCTCATTTCACTATGTCATTATGTCAGTCAAAGTCAACATGGAGTCTGGTCATTCAAGGTCTATTTAGGTCACTAGGTTTCATTTTCCAAGGTTCAATAATACCCCATTTCATCTCAATAAGGTCAACAAAAATGTGAGAGTGATTGAATAATAATTCTTTATCATTTGAATAATATTTGTCAACATGTAAATATGATTTTAAACGTTGTAGTTATGGTTTCAAAGTATGATTTTCATACCAAAATGTAATTTTATTCCAAACAGAGATGTAATTTATTTTTATTTTTTATGTAATTTTAAGATCATTATATGTAATAAGTATTGTCCCAAGCTGCCAACTCAAACTCATATTCCAAACTAAAGATCAACAAAGTCAAAATGTAAAGAATGCCAAACTCCAGCACATCAACTTGTAAGAAGAAAATCAAAGTGAAAAAGGTATTCAGCAATGTTTTCAAAGGTGAAATGAAACATTAGAAAAGTGGGTTTTAAAATTAGAAGATAAATTTCATTCAAGTGTTAAAGCCTTCTTGACATCAAATTCAAACTCATTTGTATCCTACCATCGTTGAGCACACTCCAAGAAGGGGAAATTTCGAATTTCTGGGGGAAATTTTGCAAAAAACAGAGCAGAGGGTGCACTCTCTTTTGCCAAGGTGCACTCTCTTCTGCCAAGGTGCACTCTCTTCTGCGAGGGCACACTCTCTTTTGCCAGGGTGCACTCTCTTCTGTCAGGGCGCACTTGACCAGGAAAGCCAGAAACTCATTTAAATTGCAAAAAATCACTTCCTAAACTTCAAAAACGTTTCCATCGACCTCCAGCAAGTGAGTAAGAGCTAATGCCATCAATTATCATTTTCATCAAGTTCATTTTTTGGGTGTTGTGAAATTTGTTTTAGAATTTGGTGTTTAAAACATTTTAAAACCCTAGTATCTCCCATTTCACTATTAATTCCCCAAATTGCATCTCCCTACACCTTCATACCCTTCCTACATTGCAAAATACCCATTCCTAAAACCCTTGTATTACAATTTCCCTTTCCCTAACCCTTTTTCCCAAAAACCCGTAAACCCTAGGTGCTACAACTACCTAGGCTCCTAACCCCAAAACCTGTAAAAAATTTACCCATCCTAAAATTCCACCATATCACTACTCCCTATCCCCTTTCCCATGTTATAAATCCCTAACACCATCTCCCTCATTTCCATTTCCCATTTCTCATTCCTAAGACCACTTTCCACCATCATCAAATTTCATAGGGTTTTAAATTTAAAACATCATGGCAGAAGAAGAGAACATGTCATACAATGAGGGAGAAGAAACAGAGGCTAGAAGGCCACATAAAGGGGGAAGAATACTTAGAATTGAGACAACAAGTACTATATGACTTTTAGCATCTCCTTTGATAGTGACATGTTTCAAACATGTTGGGTGTTTTGTTTTCTGTAAGAAAATTCAGACGGTCCAACACCATGCCATGTTGACTAGGCTTTTCATATACAACCTCCATGACAACCAAGTTACTCTAATTGGTGGGACCTTTACTGTGTCAACTGCCATCATTCCAGCTGCCACTAGGATCCCAAATGTTGGGGAGAAATGGTTTAAGCACAGCGAATTGGAGGAACACTACTTTGAGCCTTTCATGAAACCAAGATATAAGAATGAGAAAAAGAGGTTCTTTCCTTTTTCCTACCTCCTGGAAATATATGCACCAATGATGAAGACAATCATGAAATAATTTTCATGCGAAGGTAGATTTTCAAGACTTTATACCTATCTCATCCGACTCTTAATGCATTTCACTAGGGTAAAGTTGCTCAACATACCATACTACCTTTTCCGGAGCATTGATGAGATGGCACTTATTGTCCAGAAAAGGGAGTATGTACATCAAATGAGAAGTATTTTCCATCATTCCCTTATCAAAATCATAGTCCTCTATCATCTCAATGAACTAAACATTGCATGGAGTACCTTCATAGCCAATGATAGATTCATAGTGCCATCTACTCAGCATGCACAAAATGTACCTTCATCATCTCATCCATCCACTCCCATCCCTCCATCTCAGCCCATAACACATTCATCGTCATCAGATTAGTCCCCTTCACCCATTTTACCTCCTTCATCTCCATTTCATCATGACATTGGATCACCTAGCGGGATTGAGGTCAGTGAGCCTGAGAGGGCTAATGTGGTTGAGGTTGAGCCATTGCCAAAAACCTACCAGAGTGGTCACAGGCATGTGTTTTCTCCACACATAGTGGAAGGGGCCATGCCTTCTACATCAACAAAGTAGGTGGACAAAGGCAAAGAAAAGGTGATTGAGGTAGAATTTAAGCCAAAGGCTAGACATGAAGAAAACCTCCATGAGACTAAGCATGATTTTGAGCTTGTTGACCAAAGTAAGTAGGATGATGATGAAAACAACAACATAGCCATCAAAGGAAATGATGACAAGATTAGAGAGCTCCAGACTAATCTTGAAAGGGCCAAAATTTTCATTGACTTATTTGAGCAGGAGAACCAGCAGTTGAAAACAAAGCATATCATTGATGAGGTGAAATTCATCACTACTCAAAGGGAGGCAGAAAATGCCAAATTTATGCTAGATGAGACACTTGAAAAGTATGGGTTGCTTGATGAACAAGATGGACAAGCACCAAGAAGTAGACCTAGAACTAGAGGGCTGAAAAGCATCTTTAGCTCTAGAAAAACAAAAAGAGGCTGAGCTTGCTGATCAACTAACCCTAAATGAGAAACTTACAATGGTGATCAATGAAAATAGGGAGTCATGGCTTGATAGAGCCAATCATAATTTGGAGAAGCTTTTGGACAAAGCTAACAGAGACAATGATGTGTTGAGGAGGAAGGTCAAGCATCATGCTTAAAAGGGAAAAATTACAATGGCCAAGCTCAAAAGAGCCAATGCAAAGATTGAGGCTTTGACCATGCTGGAGGAGAAAAGAAAGTTAGACATACTTGTAGAGGCTTCACTCCAAGCCTAGCCACACCATCATCAGCCACTTCACCAATTTTGAAACATTTGAATCATTTTTTCAAAATCTGAGTTTTTCTGTGTATTTTTGAAAATTTTAATATCAGCAAATTGGTCACATGCGTAGCCATAGGCATTGTGCACTTTTTTGAGGCATCCAATGGCCAAACAAAGACCACCATTGGATTCAAAATGATGAATACATGCACCCTGTCAATTTTCTAAGGTTTTTGAGACAAACTGGTCAGTGAAAAGGGTAAAAAAACACCCTAAAATCATGTTTTTGAGACAAGCTTGGCGCTGCGCACAGAGCAGTCTTGGGAGAACGAAGTTTTGACGGGTCAAATGACCTCATTTTTTAAACGGAAGGCAGATCTAGAAATTAGACTTGAATGGATTTCCAAAAAGCTATCTTGGAGCCAATTTGGACACCTACAGGTTAGTCAAAATCAACCTTGAACAGGGAGGGCGCACTTGACACAGCGAGGGCACACTTGACAGGAAAATGGCGCACTTGACCATTTGCTAATTTTTTTTAAATTTCTTTGTAATTTTGACTTTATCTCATAAATTGATGTTTATACCTATGTAATTTATGACGGTAAATGTAATTATGATTTGGATAAGTTACCTATGTGTAGATTCATCAAGTAAAAGTTATTATTAAGTCAAATGAATCAGTTTGAATGTAATTAGGGAGGAGTCACTTGCACCTTCCTACACTCTAGCTTTCAATTCATAATTTTGTGGATCTCTTCCTCACCTCATGGATTTGACCCCTGAGGATGATTAAATGTTGTTTTGATGTCTATTTAGTCTCTTTATTCACTCTTAGTAAGGTTTGGAATCTGTTTGGATGCTAATGTATTGATCAAGGACTATTGTACTCAGTTTTGGCCAGTTAATAAAGAAGAGTTGAAACTATTTTTTGGGATACATGTGGTATGATGTTTATCATTGTTTTTCCTTCAGTTTATTATGTTAGAATGTGTTGTCTTCATGTTCACTACTTCTCTATTATATGATCTCTTTCAAGTTGATAGGAAGAATACATGTCTTCTCATGCTTTGTTTAGGGAAAGTTAACATAATTTGTCCATTTTCCTCTGTTTAGGAATAATACATCTCCCATGCTCTTCCTAGCTCCTCATCAGTCTTAAAACCATGTCATCACAATCATCTTTAAAGTGTTAAACCTTATGCCTACCTTACCCCATTTAATCTCAGAAACCCTATCTCATTTTCTCTGACCTAGCTCCCTTGACCATACTTTCATCCAACAGCCCGACCAAAATCAATTATCAAAAACCCTGAATTCACACCTAGCCTAAAATCCTAATCCATTCAACCTCCTAGGTTTTTTTTTTTTGAGAGAGGCCTCTCTGACTTGGTAGGGCTAGTTACAAAGTTAAAAGTTTGGTTTGTGGTTACCTCTGTTGGGATTCCTTCTTCAGCCTTGGGAATCTAGCGGAGTGATAACACCTTCTTCCAGGGCTTCTCATCATTATAGTGTTGTAGAAGATCTTGCCTAGGCACCTTGTGCCATATCTTCCTTGGAGTTCTTGCAAAGTTTTCCTTGACATTGCAAACCATTGTTGTCTTCCATTAGTGGAATTGACTCATTTGACTCCGGTGTCATCACTTTCAATGCCGAGAAAGCCTCCCCTTGTTTGGCCCATCATATCATTTTCCATATTATTTTGCGAGTTTCCCAGAATAATATCCATCGCACTCTAGTAGATGAGGGATATTCCACCTATGTCATGTTCATATATTGTTGGAAAGATATTGGCGCTTCGACTTTCGCAACGTCTAATACAACTCTCCATGAATTTGGAAGTCACAATTTCATTACTAAGGGGGTCCTACCACATTTTTTCATCGAGTTGACGCTCCTTTAGATTACAACCTACTCCTTGGATGTAGTTGGTTTTATGCCATTACCGCGGTAGTCTCATTTGTATTTCGTTTACTTTTCTTTCCTCATGAAGGAAAAATTGTCACCATTGACCAGCTTGACTACCGCATGCCATCAGCCCAGATTTCCACCACTGGAAATACTGTACTACTTGTGGGGGACCATCCCAGTCAATTTCAAAGTGTTGGCGCTATAATTTTCAAAATTTCCACTCTTATGGGTTTTTTTTCCTTAACTCCCTCCACCCAACACCCCCTCCTCTCCTACCACTTCTCCTATGCATATGATCTCTTCTAGCACCTGTGGACCCCATAGACCTCCCAATCCGTGGGTGGTGTCACCTATTATATAAGATGATCAACCTAGTGAGTACCCTCTCCCACTTGTTGTGGAAGATATTGTACCTTCAGCAGTCCCGTCAGTACCTCCTATTGCTGGTCAGAAACTCCATCATAATATGGAATATGATTAGAAGCCTCTGCCCACACGGGCCACCACTCTGCTTGTTCCACATGTCTCTCTCATATAAAAACCCCTTCGACTAGTCAACTTGGCAGTCATGGATCCCTCGATTGATAATATTGGGGAATTTATGCCTCTTTATGCCTTTAATCTCCTGGACGTGGAACTAGTCGAGTCTGGCACTTTAAATCTTGAATCGACCCAGGAGGCACCTTCCCAATGTTTCTTGGCATTTCCACCCATAAACTAAGTCAAGTCTTGGGTTTCTCCTACCAAAATTTCTGATTAATTGTCCAACTCCTTACCACCTGTTGACGATATTCTTGTACCATCTTTATGTCTTGATCCTCCCTTATGTACTCAGGATAATTTTGAGAGTATGACTATGTTAGACTGCTCCTGGCATGGTCAAACTTTATGGGTTGGGCAGTTTGACTTCCTTTGGCATGGCCCTACTTTGGTAAGCCATATGGTTCCCTTTCCCTCTGTGAGTTTGCGTATAGAAACCCTTGGCATGTGCCTTGTTGTGGGCATACCTTAGCATGACCTACTATACTATGTCGCGCTTGTGCACATTGTAAATAGGAGTGTGATTCTTTATATTTTTTTTCTTTGGTGTGTGATGCGAGTATTTTTCATGCCTTATTTATGCCAAAAATCCAAAAAAATTATAAAACTCAAAAAACCAAAAATATATGGTCTTGTTTTTACCTTATCCATGCTTATTTCTTTCATTATGTGATTTAACCATGGGTCTAGTCTATCTATATGGTTTTTACAAGACAGGGTGGCATTTATATTGCGACATCCATTGGACCTTAGGTATGTTTCCTTTAGTGGAATATTAGGGTAGGTAATTTTTGCTGATATTGCATTTTGACCATCAGAACTGTTTTTATGCCTTAGGTCTGACCCCGTCAAGTTGCGACTTTCACCACTTCCTGTATGCATGTCGTAGCTTGGAGGTAGAGCTTACCTAATCATGGATACCCTAGTTAGCACCTTCTTTCCGAATTGGTATCCATGCGGTCATTTTTATTACCTTTTCAGAATCCCTCCTTCTGACCCGCCATGACCTAGAATTTGAGCCTTGTGTCCTTTTCTTTGTCATATTTCTAGCCATACCCCAGGAGGATTCCACATTTTATCCCTCTTGATTGCCACTTTTTACCAACCTACTTCTGTAGTTTGAGCCTTGGTTTTGTTTGTCCATTGTCATCACCTTCTTGGCCTACTATCCACACTCACTTGGTGTTTTACCATGTCCTAGAGGAACCACTGCAATGAGTGGTCCCATTAGCCAACCTCGTGTTTTCCTTATGTCATGAGTATTTCCACCATTATTGGAACCAGTTGCTACCCTATATACCACTCGCTCCTCTAGGAGGAGTTTTCTTTAAGCCCTTTTCAAACTCCTTAACTTATAAAATATTATCGAGTAAAGCTGTCTACTTCATGCTCATTAAATTACCTGAAGTGTTATCTACCCAATATAATTTTAACCCTTTTCCGGACTGGGATAAACTAGTTACGAAAAATGAATACCCTAGTCCATTGTGGCTAGGAGGTTCCCCCTTGTATACTTTTATCTCTTTTTCGGGCTTGGGGGACAACTTTACGAAAAAAGGAACTTATAAAAAGAGAAGGGAGGGAACAACTATTTTCATTTTCATCCATTGGCAGCGTTAGTTGCATCACCCTTGAACATCAAACCTGTATGCTTCATTATACTACAGTTGGGTTTTAGCTTTCCTAGGAGTTGTACCATACATATGAGTCTCTTTACTCCTCCGACTGGTTACTCTTCCAGTCATATGGAGCATGCCTCGATGCCTCCTATGTCATTGCATGATATCACATGGTGCTCATTTAGTCATGCTTCCAACTCACTCTTTTGTCATGTCGTTATGTGTTCAAGGGAAGTCTCAGCCTGTGTCGGCCATATGCAGTAGCCTGTTGACCTTTTGAGTCAGCCATCCCTGTGTCAGTTGTACTTCATTGCTTCAGGACTGTTGAGTCTCAAAAGTGTTTTCCGTATTCATACATATTTCCATTATGTCATAACCATTCAGCTCTTATTTCATAGCCATCTGACCTAAAACCCTACAACAAGTAACCATTTTCATAAATATATGGGTTAGGATCCTTGTCTTCCAAAGTTATTTATTTTATGTGTTTAAAGTGAATTTATGATTAGAAACTAGAAAATTAACATAGTTTCATATATCTATATATCTGTTATGATTTTTGTGGCATGTGTAGGTCAAAAGGAAGCTTCTAAAAGACCTTTATGTGGCCTCCCAAAACCAAATTCGAATTTGAGTGGAGAAGATCATGGGATCATGAGGACATGTGTCTCATTTCCTTTTTGTATTGAAACTCTAAGAAGATATGTGTCTCATTTCTTATTTGTATTGAAAATCTAAAAAGACATGTGTCTTATCATTTCCTATTTTGATTGTAACTCTAAAGATAAAGGGAGAGATTCATGGACTCTCATTAATGAGATAACTTCTCATATTTTTGTATAAATAGGAGAAACTTTTTCCTATCAAGAGTGGTGAAAAATAGGAGAAGAAGAGAAAGGATTAGAGAGTGTTTTGTAACAAAGCTTAAGATGGAATGGGATGTAGATCTGTGAGTTTATCAATAAAAAAATTTAGTTCTTTGATGTTGTTTTGATCACAACTTAAAGGAGCTAAGGATTACACCGAATTGGTAGCAGAGGGCCCCTGCTATTCGAGGAGGTTTTACATGTTTTCTAGATAAGTCATTTTCAATTCTGTTTTGTCATATTTCCTTACTTAGATTGATTTCTGACATCATAGCTTTTAGCATTATGTTTCATGTCATTTGCTTAGATAAAGGATCCTCATGATATTACAATTAGTCTCTTTCTCAAGCTCTTCCAATAAACCTCTATCAAATGAATGAGATTTCACTGTAATGTTCTAAGTTACTGTTTGTTTCAGCATTTCTTTTATGTTTTAGGAGATCTTCATTGCATTAGAATTAATCTTTTTCACAAGCTCTTCCAATAAACCTCTATCAAATGAATGAGATTTCACTGTAATGTTCTAAGTTACTGTTTGTTTCAACATTTCCTTTTATGTTTTAGGAGATCCTCATTGCATTAGAATTAATCTTTTTCACAAGCTATTCCAACAAATCTCTAATTAAATGAATCGAATTAAGTTGTAGTGTTTTGAGTTACTTTTCATTTCATGAATGTTCATTTAGAAGCTGTAATATCCATGGATTAGGACTCTTTGTTTTCATCATTTTCTAGTTAAGAACAGAACTTGCAAATAAACTTTGTTTTAATTCATTTATTAACATTTCATTTTCTCCCTTTTGACATAGATCTAACTTCCTCTTTTTAGCATAAAGTAGCATACTAAGAATCAAACATAAAAAACCCCAAAATATCAATAAAACACTAAAAACAATGAAGTAAGAAAAAATGATACTTAGGCACATATAGTGCATCACACTTCATCAATTTACTAGCCCTAGTCGATAATTTATGCTATCAATTTAGGACACTAAATTGACTAAACATTTTGGCGTCGTTGCCGGGGAAGTGTAACTAGGTAGCCTTATTTCTTACATGTAAAAAAAAAAAAAATTAATAATTTCTCAAGTATGCTCTCCTCCTGCACTTTATGTGATCTAGAGGATCAGAAAAAAGAATTTTTATGTTAAAAATAATAGTAAATTATGTTTTCATCATTTCATTTCATTTTACAATAAACTTTAAAATTGATGAAAATTTTTAATTTCAATAATTCTTTTGTTTAATGAAATATATATGTATATTTTTGAATTTTTGAAAATATAATATATAATTTTATTAACAAATCAATTAAAAATTTAAAAATTTAAAAATAAATAAATAAATAAATAATTTAAAAAAAATAAAAATTGGCTCATGGAAATAAGACCCACGCATACGCATGAGGCCAGCCTTTGGCTTAGCTTTATGCATATATGCAGGCCTTCAATCCACACAAAGACCCATGCACTGCAATTTAAAAAAAAAAAAAAAGGAACCTTCTCTTTTCCATATACTTTTTTCCTCAAACAACAGTTATTAGAAATCATTTTTAAAAATTTGCACACAATGAAGGTATATCACATGAAGAAACTGTTAATGAGGAGAAGATTGCAAATTGTTGATGAGGAGAAGATTGCAAATTGCTGATGAAGAGAAGATTACAAATTCAATTGCATGGACAGACAATGGAAGTGTATCATATGAAGAAATTGCTAATCAAGAGAAGATTTGAGATTGTTGATGAAGAGAAGATTGCAGATTCCATTGCAAGTAATTGGAATGAGGGAGATCAATCTGAAATTCTTTGTGAGATACAAGCCATTACACTTCAAAACCTGCAAATAAAAACACATCAAACCACAAGTAATTTCCAGAAAACGAAATGCGTAATTGTCAAAAACACCCTATGTTAAAACGAATTTTCTGAGCAAGCCGAGGCGAATTAGAAAAACCTAAAACATGGGTTTTTTCGGGAACGGGGTGAATTAGGTGATCTTCTGAGAAATTTCTAAAATTCGCAGCCATTTGGGAGAAATTCAGGGTTCTTCGGAGCACTAATTTGCAGTGTGCGTGAGAGAAAAATGTTTTTTTTTAATGAAAATAGTCACGGTTTTATAAAATTCAATTTTGAGAAATAATCAAGGATCTGATTTCCTTATTTGAAGGAAAATTTGGAAGAATTCATCTGTGGTGGCACATGATGAGTGACAAATGGATTATTTGAGGCAAAAACATTATCACATGTGCATCAAATGCAAGTTGTATAAATTGAGAAGGATTCTGCCTTCATCTCCTTCATAGTTCGGAACTTGACTTTAGAAATTTCAAGCTTTTTAGTTTTATCTTGCATGAAAGAGACATTGGCATGACTTTGTTTCAAAAATATTCATAAGGACAATTATTTCATCCATGCTTTATTTCATTAAAAATAAAATAATAAAAATAAAATAAAATAATTTAAAAAATAAATAAATAAAATAAAATAAAATATTTATTAATAATTTCTTTTTAATTAAAAAAAAAAACTTCTTAATAATGGTTTGCAGGACAATTGGAAGATTATTTAGATGATTTCTAAATATTCGGCATTAATATTGTTGATGTGTATTTTTCTATAAAGTTTTAACTTGCAGAACAAAGCGAATCTTTGTGATGTCAATTGTTTTACTAAGCACGGTGCATGAATTCATCCGATAATAGAGAGTTGATTTATTTTTCATGGTTATTCTTTAAAAATGGATTGTTATCGATATCATGAATTGGATCGAATATAACATTTTTTGATTTACCTTAATCTGTTTCATTTGACATTTAATTTTTGCGTAAGAATCAGAAAGAAATTAGCTACTTCTTTTTTAACACACGTATGTTCTTTATGTCAAGTTTTTTTTGCAGATTTGGAATGATTGAATGATCATTGAAGGAAACTAATTGTGCACACGATTGGTTTTTAAAGGATTGATTTCATGAGAAACATAAGAACAAGTCCATGTTCATATCCATCAAGACCATTACTTTTCCTCCATTTTTTAATTGTAAATCCAACCAAGAAATTCAAAGCAAACCACCATTATTTTCCCAGCAAGAGTTAGTTGTTCATTTTCCTTCATTCACATACACTTTCCATTACTTTTTGTCAACTCCACAAATAAAAGCAAGAAGCTCACCTACATGCTTATTTCTCATTGTCATTTTCCATTTTTCATTGTCCATTTCCATTTTCATTTTCCTATCCTTTTCATTTTGCAAATAAACCTTGCTTCAATGCAAATTATTGAATCCATAGTCCTTCAAAAAATATTCTTTCATGCTCGCGTTAGATGATGGAGGATTCCTTAAGGCCTTGCTTCTAACAAGTCTTGACCTATCGACATCAGCACATTATCTAAGTCCAAGACTAGAGTCCTTAATAGTACCTTGAGGCTTGTATGCATTAATGACAAGTTCTCTCGCTGACAATCATGGCAATACATCAATGTCCCTTGATCGTCAGATCTTGCAAGTAGCTCGACATCAGCCCATCTATTCGCACTTCGCAAGATGTACTTAGGTACCTTGGCACTCATTGACATTAATGGTGAGTTTGTCTCGCATTGGTTAACGACATTCATCAATGGTCGGTAATCCAATGACTTCTCTTCATGCTCGACATCAACACATTTATTCGCATGACTAGAATTGTACCATCAAATTTTGTAACGATTGAAGACTACATCATTTCAGTAGTTTGCATCAGGAATCAATTTGTATCAGCAGCAATAAAGATCCCAATCTTGCCATCAGCACAAAGAGAACAAAGAAGCAGATCAAATTCATTTGTTTACATAGTTCATGATCCAACAACGTCAACAGCCACACTCTTCAGTATACACAACTCATCCACATTTAAGGTAAGTGAAGGTATGTGGTTTTCTAATTTTTAATCATGTAATTCATTAGAATGCTAAAATTGTAACTTTGAAAAAATTCCTCACTCCCTTTTTCACATTGTCATATCTTTATTTGGGGGGAAGGGACATCATTTCATATCCACATGTCATACACTATCACACATTTTCATTTTATATTCCACCCGCATATACTTCCCAACCAACTATTGTTGCAACATGATCCAAAAGAGTATATGCCTTGCACATGACCAATTCATTTATGAAGTATTTGATTCTAAATGTTTTCATGAACTTTGATGCAACAAAGAAAATAAAGCATTGTTACACAAGAACCATTGCTAAAAAAAAATCGGTTGTCACACAAGAACCAACCATATAAAAAAAAATTGCAAATAAATGTATTATACTTTGTCAAAAGAAAATATCATAAAGCAAAGTTTGGAATGAATCAATATGAGTCAAAACTCATAAAATATCAACTCATGGACAAATGAATCATTGCAATAGTTGCATGAGGACATGCAACAACTTCAGTTGGGGGGTATGTTGAGTCTCAAAAGTGTTTTCCGTATTCATACATATTTTCATTATGTCATAACCATTCAGCTCTTATTTCATAGCCATCTGACCTAAAACCCTACATCAAGTAACCATTTTCATAAATATATGGGTTAGGATCCTTGTCTTCCAAAGTTATTTATTTTATGTGTTTAAAGTGAATTTATGATTAGAAACTAGAAAATTAACATATTTTCATATATATATATATATATATATGTGTGTGTGTGTTATGAGTTTTGTGACATGTGTAGGTCAAAAAGAAGTTTCTAAAAAACCTTTATGTGGCCTCCCAAAACCAAATTCGAATTTGAGTGGAGAAGATCATGGGATCATGAGGACATGTGTCTCATTTCCTTTTTGTATTGAAACTCTAAGAAGATATGTGTCTCATTTCTTATTTGTATTGAAACTCTAAAAATACATGTGTCTTATCATTTCCTATTTTGATTGTAACTCTAGAGATAGAGGGAGAGATTCATGGACTCTCATTAATGAGATAACTTCTCATATTTTTGTATAAATAGGGGAAACTTTTTCCTATCAAGAGTGGTGAAAAATAGGAGAAGAAGAGAAAGGATTAGAGAGTGTTTTTTAACAAAGCTTAAGATGGAATGGGATGTAGATCTGTGAGTTTATCAATAAAAAAGTTTAGTTCTTTGATGTTGTTTTGATCACATATTCAAGGAGCTAAGGATTACACTGAATTGGTAGCAGAGGGCTCCTGCTATTCGAGGTGGTTTTACATGTTTTCTAGATAAGTCATTTTCAATTTTGTTTTGTCATATTTCCTTACTTAGATTTCTTTCTGACATCATAGCTTTTAGCATTATGTTTCATGTCATTTTCTTAGATAAAAGATCCTCATGATATTACAGTTAGTCTCTTTCTCAAGCTCTTCCAATAAACCTCTATCAAATGAATGAGATTTCACTGTAATGTTCTAAGTTACTGTTTGTTTCAGCATTTATTTTATGTTTTAGGAGATCCTCATTGCATTAGAATTAATCTTTTTCACAAGCTCTTCCAATAAACCTCTATCAAATGAATGATTTTTCACTGTAATGTTCTAAGTTACTGTTTGTGTCAACATTTCCTTTTATGTTTTAGGAGATCCTCATTGCATTAGAATTCATCTTTTTCACAAGTTATTCCAACAAATCTCAAACTAAATGAATCAGATTAAGTTGTTGTGTTTTGAGTTACTTTTCATTTCATGAATGTTCATTTAAAAGCTGTAATATCCATGGATTATGACTCTCTGTTTTCATCATTTTCTAGTTAAGAACAGAACTTGAAAATAAATTGTTTTAATTCATTTATTAACATTTCATTTTCTCCCTTTTGACATAGATCTAACTTCATATTTTTAGCATAGAGTAGCATACTAAGAATCAAACATAAAAAACCCCAAAACATCAATAAAACACTAAAAATAATGAAGTAAGAAAAAGGGATACTTAGGCACATATAGTGCATCACACTTCATCAGTTTACTAGCCCTGGTCGATAATTTATGCTATCAATTTAAGACACTAAAGTGACTAAACAAGGACTTCATCCATCCATCACATAATTCTGTTTTGTTCTATGTCGATTGATGGGGGATACATTAAGGCCCTCCTTCGATGGATCTTCTCCTATCGACTTCATCTCATTATCCAGGAGCTTGATCTACGAACCGGTAGTACCTTAGAGCTTGCAGACCTTAATGGCAAGCTTCCTCACGATCGACATTGGGTTTACATCATTGGCTCTTGATTGGTCGACTTCACTGGTGTTTGACGTCAGCTCATTTATTGACACTTAGTGGATTGTACTAGGTACCTTGGGGTAAACTTTCCTCATTGGTGGATTCCTTCACGTCTATTACTGGTTTACCTCATTGGTTGGTAATCAAGAAGTTTATACCTTGCTCGATTCATCTCATCTATTCGCGTGTGTATATTTGTACCATCGGAATTATGTCGAAGACCCTAGGTTAGGGGCATCTCACTCTTATATGGAATCCTTCACAGGTTGTGTTGGAGTTATGTACCATTTATGTACTTTGAGGGATATCTGGGACACTTCTATGCTTGTCATGTGTCCATAGTCCTACTGATGGATACTTTGACATAGATCAACGATTGTATTCCTTAGTGGCTATGCTATTTTCGTTGAGTCACATGGATTCGTTGTGTATGTCTATTGTGGCCATGTTCTATTCCTTTATATCATGGATCCTAATTGTATGTTTGGTAGCCATGTTTAGTATTTTCTTATGAATAAGCATGGGTCTGCCTGCCTCGAGGATGTTATCAGCACAGTTGAGACTTTAGCTTCAGTGTTTTTAGATCTGCATTCTTGGTTTTGTTTCTCCACTGTCGCTTCGACCTTTGATTTTGATCATAATGTATTTCAGCCATCAACTTCTCATTTTGACCTCATACATTAGGGAGCATATGTTATCATCCTATTTTTCTACCCTTGTATCATTGACCCTTAGCCCTCACAATCAGATGTCTTTTTCCTGACTTGGGGTGACCCTTTTTTCTAGTTTGACCACTAGTTGTGGGCAAGCAGGCTTGTGCCTGCGGCCAAAGGCCTCTAGTCACTACCTAGCCCTCTTGTACCCGCAACTAAGGCCCTATTCCTTCCTTTTTGTGCCTACGGCCAAGGGAATCTTCCAAAATCACTTAGTCCCTAGGAGATCAATTCAATTACTCACCTATTCAAGTTGGCCAACACTCATTCATCCTCCTAGGACCTATTATTTACCTATTTATACTAGATCGTTTGAGAGGGTCAAGCTAGCTTAGAGAGCCTAGCTTTTGGAGAGCTATTTTGGGAGAGCCATACTTTTGAGGTGCTGACATCTTGATATTATACTGCCACTTTGCTGCCATATAGAGAGCTTGTGATTTCTTAGTCTTATGTGAGTGCTCTTCATGCTCATTCATTAGATCTAGTGGGGAACTTTTTCCGGATCGTGGAGTGGAGACGTTGGAGCGAAGGTATAGAAGTTTTGTATCATTTTTTATGAGATTAATGAAGATCTATGTTCACTCCCTTACATAATTATGTTTTATATCTTGTGATTTTTTTATATCATTGTTTATCTAACGATCTTACCAGGAATATCTCTTCTTGTTCTTGAATGTTTGTAACTGTGTGCAGGTATTGAGATCGAGAGTGGATGGAGTAAGTCTCTCGTGTGGAGTGCAATAATTCGGCTACTAACGCAAGATCCATCCCCAAACTGCGAGGAGGCAAGGTACCATTCTCTTCCTCATAGTGTAAATCTAATTACATGTTGCTTGTTGAATCATATCATATTGGGATATTTTGTATCTTCTTAGTCATTCCCTTGAATGTCTGGTGATATATCAGACACTAGATCATAAAGCAATAGCTCCTTACGATTTCCATTGTAAAAATATCATGAGAAGTAACCTGAAAATAAATTTTATAGTTTGAAGTAGTTTCATGAGCCATGACTAGTTCTCTCTCTGTCATCTGTAAAAAAAATTGTGCATCATAAAAATTTATTTTGATCTTTTTCATTTAATTCTTTGATATTTGAAGCTCGATCATCTCTCTGTTCAACTTGTTTTCAGGGTATTTACAGTATGGTTTTACTGGGAGAGTTCAAACATGATAATATAATTTCTGTTGTAAAACACAATTCATCTCCTTAAGATTAGCAATCGCATTATTCCTCTGCAGGAGTTCATTAGTTAAAATATCATTGTCCTTCTCCACCTAGGCTACTTCTGGGGCCATAACATGCTCCACATAAAGGTGGTTTTAGTTTCTTTATCAATACTTGGATTTCAGTTTCATCTCCCTACAAAATTTTCTGAACAATACTCTTGTTTTAGGGTTTACACCGACGTTTACAATCAAATTCTTCAATTCTTCATTTTGAGCGGACAAAGCTCTAGAATTTTCCTTTTCCAACTTCAATTGATTAACCACTTTGCCTAACAAAGTATCTATTTTTATAGCAGCCAAGGATGTTTTATTTAAATCACTATATATTAATTCTCCAGTTTGCCTATGTAAATTGATCTTCTCGGGCAGTGGGATTTCTCTTGCATCTACTATCAAGTTGACAGTCTTGAAACCAGATGATGATGATACAATCAAAGCATAACGATGAGAGTAAGAAAACTTCAACTAAATTCTCTCAAGGTCCATTGCAGACAATAATCTGGTGTGATATTAAGAAATAGATTGAGCTTCCAAATGAAACTCCATATTTTCCTTCACCTTCCTGTTTATTTCTTCTATTTTAGTATAAAATTGCTTTATGACAGGAACAAAATTTTGAGAAGTTTCTTATGGAACAAGAGAATAAGGTATACAAGTAACATCTCCGAGCTGTAATTGAAAACCCATTAAGGATGAGGAACTACCACCCATAGATCCAAGTTCGATCTCCTTCTCTACAACTTTTCCCTATTTAAACTTTTACCTGATTCATCTTCTAAATCAATAATATCTACACTGCCTCTTTTCAAACTTTTCTCAATTGGATTTGTAGTCTCAACCTCCATTCCTCCAAATACACTCCATTTGCCAATTTTTCAACATCTGACTAAGGTTCATGTATATAAGGAGCATAATCATTTTCAACTCTTCTATTATAAATAATACGGTGAGGATTATATGACCATTTTTCACCCAATTTGTTCATCACAAAACACTTATGTGGGTAAAGAGCAGAGACTAGCCAATAGATGAATTCCAGGAAAACATATGTTTGGGGAATCATGGCAACTAAAAGACCAGACCTGATGACTGCATTATACACAGGTAATTCCTTCTGGTTGACTAAGATATGTTGGCGAAGTTTGATTAAATCCAAGGTGCAAATTGGGTAGAAAAAATCCCTCTTGGTGTCCATGAGAGGATTGTGAGGGGAAGACCCCGCTAACACTGATTTCTTTGACAATTTTACAACTGGGAAAAGTAGGAATGATGTGTAAATACTTTGTTACCAGAAAATTTATGCTGACTTGAGCTTTGAGTTGAACAATTGAAACATTTTATGGATACAAAGAACAAAAATGATAAAATGATGGAAATGAGGGTAACGAGATTTATGGGGAAAATGGTAATAAACATGTGCGTGGCATGTACGGAGTATGATGTGGTGAAAGGACGGGATGAAGTGGCAGTTACATGGAGGTGAAAGGGCAATGATATGGTGGTGATAGAGTGATGACAGGGTGATACGCACTCGCTTGTTGCAGCTCTATGGGGGCACACACTAGTACAGAGAAAACCCGTTGGGGTGCTCCCATAATCAATATCAGTCGTAGATCTGAAGTCACCTAAGATCATTAACGAGGTTTACGGGGGCATACGATGGCATAAACATTGTGTATGTTTTGTTGTTGGGTTTGCGCCATCAGATAGGCTTGGCAACCTTGTTTCGTTCCGTCTGATGATTCACTTGATATTTAACCTGCATCCAATATTTATTTCGCTCGGACCCACCAGCATCAATAAGCCAATACCTCAATTTACTCTTAATTAATGCTTAATCCACTATTAGCACTTAATCAAAATCTTAAAGCTAAAGACTTGATTTTGATTTTGTTCCTTTTTTATTTTGCATGTATATATATATATATAATTTTTTTCTTTTTCTTTTTAACCATATGAGGATAAAGTAAAAATGAGCTACAACACGCAACATTGCAAAAATGATTATGCTTTTGTCTTGCCTTTGCTGTCATGGTGTTTTTCCTTTTCCTTGCATCACAACAATTCATCTCAACTAAACCAACCTTCAAATCAACCTTATATACCACACATGCCAACATCAATGTTCTGCCAAACCATCAAGGAATTTGTTGCTCCTTTTTTTTGTTATCATCAAGCATGCCAATAATAACATATGAAACATCTTGCATCAATATATTTTCCATCAACATCTAGCATTTGTCTCACCAATAGGTATTCCATCTGCTCCTTTGCATACCTTCGTTGATCTTAATCTGCTCCTTTGCATACCTTTTTTTGATCCTGTTATCGCTCTTGCCTTGTTGCTCCTTTGTCATCACATATTTTCTTATTCTTTTCATTGTTGTTTCTCCTTTGCCTTCAATCATAACCATACATGCTTATTGTTGCTCCTCACTTTGCTTTTGCATAGCTTGTTGCTTCTCCTTGCCTTGCTTTTGCATACTTTGTTGCTTCTCCTTGCCTTGCTTCTGCATACCTTGTTGTTGCTCCTTGCCTTGTTGTGTTTCTCCTTGGATTTCTGCTACTTTGATGCTCCTTTGCCATAAATTCCTATAATTCCATCAAAATAGGAAGAAATACAACATTTCATGTCAAAATTACGAGATTAAATGAAACAATTTTCACTCTCACAAAGAGTAACCAAAAATGAACTCGAAGCTAAGATGGAGGGTTTGAAGAATGGTTTAAAATTGGACATGGAATAAATGATGATTTTCAATATGGAAGGTTTGAAGGATAGTTTAAATTTACCTAAAAAATATAATGGCAACCAAAAAAGTAATCTCATATAGCAAGGGGTAATAATTTCATATAACCAGAGGCTTAATTACGGATACCTTCGAGAAATATATATATATATATATATATATATATATATATATATATATATATATATATATATATATATATATATATATATATATATATATCTATATATATATATATATATATATATATATATATATATATATATAATGCTATTATAACCCCACTAACAACAATCTGTAATTTTGTAGTGCGTAAAAATCCACATATGACACATTTTTACCTACAACACAACTAAATAGTTCAATACCTAGAAGGTTTGACAAAGTTGCTACAAGTAATTCTTATTAGTGGTGACAAGGTACTCCATGAAAATCATGATGAGGACAAAAGGAATACAAATTTTGATTTTAAAGACTGCAATAATGGGTAGAGGACTAACCACATTCCAAAGATAGATATGAGGAAGTTTGATGGAAAGGATATGGTAAAATGGATACAAAAGATGGAGCAATTCTTTGATCTACATGATGTGTCGAACACACAAAAGGTACACATTTCATCTTTATATTTAGAACAAAATTAGTTTGTGTGGTATCAATGGATTTTCTCTTGCAAAACACTTGTCACTTGGTCAATTTTTATGGAGGAAATGATAGCACATTATGAGGATAAAACGAGAAACACCTTCTTTAGTAAATTAATAAATCTCAAACAAAGGGGTTCAATGGTGGAGCACATTGAGGACTTCTAAAAATTTAATATTAGGGTAGCTGGTATTCCATAGGAGCATAGGATTGTTGTGCTCATAAGTGTCTGGCCAAGAGGTAACTCCACAGAATGAATCGTATGCATTTATTAAGGGTTCTTATGAATATATACATGGAGGTGAGACTGTTGGGATTCATTTCTCAATGTCTCTTAGACTTCCTTATTTCCTATTTTACACTAATGTACAATTTTGCCCAATCCCTTAGGATTAGGTGTCAACATTCCCCCCCCTTAATCTGAAGGGATGTTGGTAAGTCCAAGCATCATTCTAAATTTTTCAAACTTTTCTCTTCCAAGCGCTTTGGTGAAGATGTCTGCAGTCTGCTCATTTGTGGAACAATGACGTAGATGCATTGTTTGGCCTCAACATGATGTCGAATCATATGGTATTTTGTATTGATGTGCTTCATTCGACCATGGAATTTTGGGTTCTTGGCCAAGTTTATTGTAGAAGTGTTTTAGATCATGAGTGGAGTTTAATGCATTTGTTTCATATGAAAATCTTCTAGGATTTTCCTGAGCCACACAATTTCCTTTGTTGCATCAGTTGTTGCCACATATTCTACCTCAGTTTTGGAATCTGTTGGAACAAACCATTTGCATGATCTCCAGGAGACAGGTCCTAATCCAAGACTCATAGTACAAATTGAAGTAGATACGCCAGTTTCTTTGTCTCCATCAAAGTCTGAATCAGAGTATCCAATCAAGCTGAAGTTGCCACCTGTGTATATTTGAGTCCAAGGTCTCGAGTCCCTTTCAATTACTTTAGAACTCTTTTTGCAGAATACCAATGTATTTCACAAGGTTTTTGCATAAACTTGGAGAGGATTCCAACAAAAAATGAGATGTCTGGTATGGTAGTAGTTAGGTAGATGAGACTTCCTACAAGTTGTCTATACTTTGTTGCATCCTCAAATTATTTCCCTTCAATGGATGTGAGCTTCAAGTTTTGTTCCATTGGGGTGCTCAAAGGAGTGCATTCATCCATGCCAAACTTGTTCAATAGATCTCCAATGTACTTCTTCTGAGAAAGGAATATAAATTTAGGATGTTGAGTTACTTCAATACCAAGATAGTAGTGAACATAGCCCAAATCAATCATTTCAAAACCTTTCTTAAATTCCTTCTTTATGGATGCAAAATAACTATAATTTGTCCATGTCATAAAAATATCATCTACATACACCACAAGATATACAACTGTTTTTCCAACTTTATTAACAAACAAAGTTGCATCATCAAGATCAAAATGTTTGAAGTTAATTTTCATAATATGCTCAGTTAATTTCTCATACAAGGCTCGTGGTGCTTACTTGAGGCCATACAAATATTTTATAAGCTTGCATACTTTATGTTCTTGGCCCTTCACAAAAAATCCTTCTGGCTGGGACTTAAAAACCTTCTCCTTTAGATCTCCATTCAAGAAGGTGGTTTTTACATCCATCTGATGGAATTTCCAACCATTCTGAGATGCTAAGGCAAAGAGTGTCCAGATGGTGGCCCATTTTGTTGTGGGGGAAAAATTTTCCTCATAATCGACCCCTTCTTTCTGTTCAAAACATTTTGCCACAAGCCTGGCTTTGTGCTTGCCAAGTGAGCCATTCGCTTTGTACATGTTCTTGTAGACCCACTTGCAGCCAATTGGTTTGGTTCCCAATGGAGGATCAACTAGCTTCCAAGTGCCATTATTTATCAAAGCATCATACTCATTTTGCATCACTTCATTCCAATCATCATGAGAAGTGGATTATTTTTAAGGAAGTCGGTTCAAGATCTGTAGACAAATTCAGTTCAAAATTATAAGAAACATCCATATCAACAGGTGAATAAAAATCATCTACATCACCTCCATTTTTCCTGGTGGAACTTCTTGTTCCTGTCTTTCCAACCTCATTGGGACGAACATTTTCCAGTGTCTTTGTCAGCCATTTTGGGGGACCTTTCCGAGATGGCCCAGGCTGCTCATTTGACTGAGTTGAGATTGAATCAAGATTCATTATCCATTTTTGTCAATCACATCATTCAAGGTGTCATCCATGGTTGGTTCTTCATGTGGGGGATAAAGTGCTTCGGAAGATGATTCCACAGATTGATTCAGTATAGGAATCCCCCCTTCAAGATGTGGAATCTGATTATCAAATTTTTGAAATAACTTTTCATGTGTGAATCTATCCAAGTGATCAAGTTGTCGCTCAACAACATCATTATTCTTGGAAGATTCAAGGAATATGACATCTCTAAACACTACAAAATTATTATTGACTTCATCATAGAGACGATATCATTTGGAGGTATTGGAATACCCCAAGAAGATACATTTTTTTACTTCTAACACCAAGTTTATTTCTTTGTTCCTTAGGTATCAAAGCATAATGTTCTGAACCAGCATCCTAACAAGTGACCAAGGTATGTGTGGCCATACCACATTTCATAAGGAGTTTTATTTCTGATTGCATTTGAAGGACACCTATCTTTATATACATAGCACGTAGAACTGCATCAGCCCAAAACATCCATTTTACATTCTTGAAAAACATCATGGGGCGAACCATATTTAAAATTTTCATGTTCATTCTTTCAGCTACACCGTTCTGTTGGGGATTATAGGGCATGGTTGTTTGATGTTTGATGCCATGTTGGCGAAGATAGTTTTCAAATTCGTTTGAAGTGTATTATTTTCCAATATCAGTGTGCAAAGAGCCAATATGAGTTTATGCATCATTTTCAATCCATGCATGAAAATTCTTGAATGTTTGAAAAGAATCATATTTGTTCTTTAATAAGTAAACCCAACACATTCTAGTGTAATCATCAATGAATGTCATCATATATTTATTTCCATTTGTAGGAGAAACAGGCATGGGGCCACATAAATCTGAATGAATAAGCTCAATTTTTCTATATTCTCTAGAATGTGAATCATGAAAGGACTGCATTCTATGCTTTCCTAGTGTACAAGCATCACATTGCTTAAGTTTCCTAGGAATTGTAGGCAATCCAGTAACACCATTTTTCTTCAAAATCGAAGGTTGTCATAGTTTAAGTGTCCAAATATAGCATGCCATAAAATACTTGATGGGAATGTATCTTCATCATAATGAGAACTAAATGCAAAGTTTTGTGCATGAGTAGAGGTACCTTGCAGCTTTAGGATTCTTCCTTCTTCTATTCCTCTCATGACAAGTGAGCAATTTGATGATTTTCTAAGCTCAACCTTGCCATCAAACATGTGAATAGAGTGTTCTTGTTGGTGGATGTGGACCAAGGAAAACAAGTTTCTCCTCAACTCAAGGAGGTATAGAACCTCATGTAGATGGGCTGGAAGAGCAGGCAACTTAAGTCTGATTGTGCCAAGCCCTGATGGCTTGAGTTTAGATTTGTCTACAAATTATACTCCTCCATCAACCTTGTCAGTAAATTCTTCAAAAAAATATTTTCTGAAAGTCATGTGACATGATGCTCCCAAATCTAGCAACCAATCATTTCTCCAAGAAGTAAGTGAGGCATTGAACAAGTCTTCCTTTACTCCAATGTTACAATGTGTTACAAAATAATGAGCAGATTTAGGTGCTTTACCTTTGTCTCTGTCATGAGTTTTACCTTTTTCTTGATTTATTTCCTACTTAATTCTGTCCCAAGGTATCTTACATGTAGATGAATCATGCCAATATTTATTTCAGCGTATGCAATGAAGATCAGATTTTTCACTTTGAGCCACTGCTTCTTCCTCTCGAAGAATTTTTTGAGCATGATTATTCTCTCTATGTGTGAAACACAGAATTACAGTATGTATTTATCCTTCCTTTCCAAACTTTCTCTCTTTTCTCATTGCAACTTCTTCATAGATTCAGCATGCTCAGGGTTTCCACTTGTTTGTAATGACTCAAGGTAGTGTGAGTAAGTGGGATACAATGCCTTAACATAAGCTATGAGAGGTTTGTCAACTTCTACACCAATATTTTTAATGTCATGCATGATATATCTTACTTCTAATGTTAAAGCCAGAGGGTCATTGTTTTTCAATTCAAGGCTGAATAGCTTAATCATTAATTGAACAATTTCAAGTTCTGAATGTGAGTCATAGTGTTCTTTTAATTTCCTCATGGCTTCATAGGAATTTGAAAATGGTGTAATATGGCGACTCACCTCTTCATTTACAGAAGATGGAATCAAGGCATAGGCCTCGCAATTCTTGTTTTCCCAAATAACGATCTCCTTATCTGAGGTGGGCTTTGTCGGTGCAATGTCTCCTTCTCCTTCACAAAATCCTCTCCACAACTCATTAAAAATGAGAGTGTGCTTGATTTTCTGACACCACTCAGCATATTTCTCCTTTCCAGAGATAACTACTCCCACAATAGATATGAGTGAATGCATTTTAAATATGTACTGTAAAAAAAAAATGTAGTCTGCTACAAAAAACTCAATTCTAGTGTAAAAAATGTAATCTGGTGCAAAAAACCACAATTATGGTGTTGAATTTTTTGTAAAAAAAAAAATTGCCAAGGTGTTATCTGGGGGAGGTTGGACCTCAGGAATTTCAAACCTGGGGAGGTCGAATAAGGGGAGGGCGGAGCTATGGAAGGTGACAGTGGAGGGAGGATGGTGGAGTGAGAGGGGAGGAGGGAGCAACCCATGACTGTGGGAGCCAAGAGGGAAATGGGAGGGAGTGCTGCAAAGGGAGGAGGGTTGTAGAGGGAGGGAGGAGCACTGCAGAGGAAGGAGTAGCATATGAAGGGGAGCCAGCAAGAGCGTATGGAGGGGAGCACGTAGGCTGGTGGGAGGTGGAAGTTATGCAGCAACAGTGAAGGCTGGGGGAGGGCCGAAGGGGGGCCAGCGAGCGGCATGAACTTTAAGAGAGTGTATGGAGTAGCATCCAATGTTGTAGTTCGAATCTTCACAAAGGAGGCCTCACACACCAAAAAGAACATAATGCAATAGTAGTGATTTTCACACACAAAAACATTTATAGAGAAGGAGCAGTTCTGCTAGGTGATGGAAGAGAGGAAGAGGGGGAATTATACGGGCATCAATGTTAGAAACAAAATTGGCTTTGATACCATGTCAGGTAACTCCACATAATGAAATGTATGAATTGATTGAGGGTGTTTATGAATATATGCATGGAGCTGAGACTATTGGGATTCATTTCCCAATGTCTCTTAGACTTCCTTATTTCCTATTTTACACTAATGTACAATTTTTCCCAATCCCTTAGGATTAGGCGTCAACAATAGGGACTTTAAAATATAACATCCAACATGAGGTTCGCCTTTGGAAACCTGACTCATTGGAGAATTAATTCAGGGTAGAAAGAAAAATTGAAAGCAAAAGTATGGAAATAAGGAAGTCTACCACTTACAACTATAAATATAGAAGTGTTGCTGCTCCTAGCCTTTCGCAACCTACAAGGTTGACACCGCAACAATTGGAGGAAAAAGGAGCAAAAGGTTTTTGTTACAATTGTGATAGAAAATATACTAAAGGTCATAAGTGTCCTGAGAATAAATTATTTTACATAGATTGTGAAGAGGAGGAAGAAAAGGAACAAGAAACATCAAAAGAAGAGGATATACACAAGGAAACAACCCCAGAGAAAGAAGAAATGAATCTGGAAATATCTTATAATGCATTTGTGGGAATTACCACTCTTCAGACTCTCAAGATAGAAGGATATACCTAGAAGAAAAAGGTAATAATTTTGATTGGTTTAGGTAGTACCTATAGTTTTATTCATTGTAAGATAGCCGAGGAATTGAATTGCTTCCTATATCCAACACCATAGTGTCAAGTGATGGTTCCAAATGGAGGAACTATAAATTACTCTAGAAAGTGTTATAATATCAAGCCAACCATGGGGGAATATGTGTTGAATAGTAAAATGATTTCCATTCCAATGGGTGGTGTCAATGTTGTACTAGGAGTCCAATGGTTACAATATTTGGGGATGATAGCTTTTAATTTTTAAGAAATTTTATTACAATTTTTTGGGAAGGAAAGGAATTTGAATTAAGGGGTATCATAGGGAAACCATGAAATATAATAAACTCTAATGGCATGACAAATATTTTGAAGAAATAACAATGGGGCGTAATTTCACAATTATGATCTCTAGCGGTTCAAACATTGAAATCCTTTATTTCTCCAGATCTCCAAAAAGTGTTGGACAATCATTCCAAGGTATTTGAGACTCCCAAAGGCCTACCACCTATTCATGATCATGATCATTCTATTTATTTGATTCCAGAAATTTTTCCTCCAAACACTGTGCCCACATATATCCTATCTCCCAAGAGTGAATGGAAAGTATTCTTACAGAAATGATGCAGGCCAAATATAATTCAACCTATTCAAAGTTCTTTCTCAGCTCCTGTAGTATTGGTACACAAGAAGGATGGATCATGGCGAATGTGTCCAGATTATAGGGAGCTCAATAAGCTCACCATTAAAGACAAATTTCCCATTCCTGTGATTGATGAATTATTGGATGAATTACATGGAGAAATTTATTTCACCAAGTTGGATCTTCGTTCAGGATATCATCAAATTAGAATGAAGACTGAAGATATTCCAAAAACAACATTTCGAACTCATGAGGGTCATTATGAATTTTTATTCATGCCTTTTGGCCTTACCAATGCACCTTCTACATTTCAAGGGTTGATGAATTCCATTTTCAAACCCTTCCTTAGAAAATTTGTGCTAGTATTTTTTGATGATATACTAATCTACAGTAGGTCTTGGAAGGATCATGTTCAACATGTAGACAGGGTGCTCAAACTATTGCAGGAGAAACAATTATATGCAAAAACATCCAAATGTTTCTTTGGAGTACAAGAGGTGGAATATCTGGGTCATATTGTATCTCACGAGGGTGTTAAAGTAGACCCTAACAAAATTAAAGCTATTAAGGAATGGAAAGTCCCCACAACCATAAAGAAGTTGCGAGGATTTCTCGGGTTAACAGGCTATTATCGCAAGTTTGTTAATAATTATGGGAGAATAGTAGCACCTCTAACAATATTATTGAAGAAAGATGCATTTTCATGGACTCCTGAAGCAACTAAGGCCTTTGAACATCTTAAAGAGGCAATGTGCCTAGCACCGGTCTTAGCTACGCCAGACTTCACAAAAACCTTTATTGTGGAATGTGATGCCTCAGGAAATGGAATTGGTGTTGTTTTTAATGCAAGAAGGAAGACCCATTGCTTTTGAAAGTCGTCCAATCAAAGGAAAGTATTTACACAAACTTATTTATGAGAAGGAAATCTTGGAAATACTACATGCACCAAATCAATGGTGACCTTACCTAATGGGAAGACAGTTCAAGGTAAAAATAGATCATGATAGTCTTAAATAATTTTTGGAACAAATATTATCTTTAGAAGAGCAGAAAAAATAGGTCACAAAGATGTTGGGTTGTGAATTTGAAATCGTCTATGTTGAGGAGGTAAATCCCCTCTACGGACAGAGGTGATCCCTACTAGCCTAGAGCGGGTCTAGCAACAATCGTAACACTCTATGGCACAGGTCCCTAATTGCAATAAACCAACTTGCGAAGAAGGCTTACCTCGAATCCAACGATGTTGTTTGTAGAAGAGGTGGTGCTCCCGTTCCTTTGCCCTGGCAGATCACAATCCTCACGATCTTCGTGATCGGACACCTACACATGCAAGAAACAACACAAACGCAAGCATAAAATCTAGTATATACAAATATATGTCAGTCGAAGAGGAAATAACTCATGAACATGATTAAGAACAAGAGTGGAACCATAACCGATAGTCGCTTATCATTAATGAGTCAAAAGAAGAATACAACCAAAGCTTCGACGCCGAATTCTCCGTTAGCGGGTCATCAGCAGAACATGTCTCGATAAAGCTTGTCAAGGATGGGACAAGCCTCTCTCTCTGGATACTTGGAAATAGTCTCCTTGCTTGGATTTGGCCTTAAGGGAATCAAGAAGGCTCTTGCAGCATAAGGATATGAAAACTCTTGGGAACTTGGAGATTATCTTGCCATGGAGAAGAGCAAGCTTTTATAGGAGGAAGAGGAGTTTGGATCCCTATAATTATGGGATTGGCCCTATCATCAAGGAAGCTTCCATGAGAGGTGGTAAACTACTTCCTCTCTATGGATATCTGCAGCCAAACCTCCCAACTCAAGATAGAAATCAGTCCAGGAATTTGTTAGAACGAAACTTCCACCTTTTATTTTTAGAAAACACCTCTTAATATGAAGGTGGGTGTGCTTCATGATTGCAGTGCCACTAAGGTCCTCTTTTGGAGATTTTCCAAGCAGGGTCAACTGTGGAACCGTGCCAATGGAAAAAGAGCTATTTTTAGTGTTTTTTGCAGGGAGATGTCTTCATGGAAATGAAAGCTCATCTTCAGAGGGATGCAATGAAAGCATTTTCAAGTCTTGTCTCTGCTCACAGGTCACGGAATAAGCCCTCCAATGTGCGGGATGGGGATTGTAGGGACAGTGACAAATTGCTGTGTAACAGGATGCCCCAAAGCAAGCAGAGGTCCAAAGAGAGAGGGGGAAATAAGCCACAACATACGCCAATTCAAAACACTTACATCGAAAACTCCGCGGAGCGAAGTACAACCGATGTCTCAGGCATGATACCCATGGTAGGCGGGGCGTGCCCATCCATAATGAAGAGTATACAATAATCTAGATCCAAGGTATGGTCACAGCCATCCAGTGAGGATCGATAAATAGACTCAGGTATGGTTGCAGCCATCCAATCAGTGAGTCATGTACATAATGAAAATAATCCACAATATCACAGCCTGGATTACAACAGACACAATCCAGGGTCTTGCGCTCCATCTCGACCCGAACAAAGTACAAGTTCAAGCATGCGAATATGTGAGCTGAAGTCGAACATGCAAGAACATCGTCTGATTACCAACCAATGATGAAAGCTGTTAACAGACGCGAGAGGAACCTCCAATAATGACAATGGCCCCCATGGCATTAGGTACAATCACCAAGGTACAATCACTGGATGAGAGAGTCAAATCGAACACCCGCAGAATCACTCGATCGCAGGCCAATGATGTAAACCTCTCGTCGAATGCGACGAACCTGCCATTGAGGCATGCAGGCTCCAAGGTACCATAAGGAGTCTCTAGACCAACTTCCTGGATAATGAGTTGATGTCGACAGGAAGTGACCTTGATCGAAGGTGGGCCATAATGATTCCCACATCATCGACACGAGACATAGGAACATGATGTTTTTTGTGAATCATATGAGAATCGGAGGAAGGTTGATACTTTGCAGAGGTCAACTTCTCTTGAACATATAACGGCACAATAGTGGATTTGGAAGTATTTGACATCAACGGATCAGAGGTCATGGTGACGAGGCAACGAGCAGATGAGAGGTCAAAATGGATTATCCAAACCCACGGAGACAAGTGAAGAACGAGATGAGATGTCCCCAACTCACACAAAGTCAAGTTCCCTTGCATGTTGTACGGAGTGTTCATCTTCAGACCGTCTTAGAATTCACAGCTTGAAGAATGGTCCACCCATTGCCCGTCGCTGGCCTCAGCCTGGGGAGTCAAGTTGGGGGCACGTCTTCAACTCGGGCTGGTAATGGGCACTCGAAGAAGGTGGTAAGATTACCAATCCCTCGTAAGTTGTGTGAAGGCACCATGCCATTCACCTTTGTCCGTATATGGATGGCTGAAGAGAGTTTTGGACAACTGACTGCTCAGCACTTGCTTCCCACGTTACAAACGCCAGTCTCCACCACCCGATCCTACGGTTGTTCAAGAGTCATCCTTGGTCGATCTCACTCCCCCGGAAATTCAACTTCAGGAATCCATTCCCGACCAACCATTGGTCATGGGATTGGTTGAGCTGGCCCCATATGAGGTGCACCAGGTCTTTTCCATGGAGAGTGGACCTCACATCCCTCAGGTTCTTCTTGTTTCTTTAGATTCCTCGGGGGATTGGCAGCATCTTCCCGTCTCGGCGGCCTCCTGAAGCAGCCTTCTCCGCTCTTCATCCCATACCTCACAGCTATAACCTCCTGGGGCCTACTAATGGAAAAGAGCTATTTTTGTGTCTGTGCAAGATATGTCTTCAGCAATGAAAGCTCATCTTCGAGGGATGCAATGAAAGTATTTTCAAGTCTTATCTCTCGCTCACAAGCCAATGAGCCTCCAATGGGGGCGAGATGGGGATTGCAGTGGGATCGCAGACAAATTTCTGTAACATGATATATATAGGTGGTATGGGCGCAACCATCCATAACAGAGTATACAATAATCTAGATCAAAGGCATGGACGCAGCCATCCAGTGGGGATCGATAAATAGACTCAGGTATGGTCACAACCATCCAATCAGTGAGTCATGTAAATAATAATCCACAATATCGTAGCCTGGATTACAACAGACACAATCCAAGGTGTTGCGCTCCATCTCGACCCAAAAAAAGTACAAGTTCAAGCATGTGAATATGTGAGCTGAAGTCGAACATGCAAGAACATCGCCAGATCACCAGCCAATGATGAAAGTTGTTAACAGACGCAAGAGGAACCACCAATAATGACAATGGCCCTCAAGGTACTATAGGTACAATCTACGGCATGCGAATCGATGAGCTGGCATCGAACACCCGTAGAATCACTCGATCAGAGGCCAATGATGAAAACCTCACGTCGAATGAGATGAACCTGCCATTGAGGCATGCAAGCTGCAAGGTACCATAAGGGAGTCTCTAGATCATCTTCCTGGATAATGAGCTGAAGTCGACAGGAAGTGACCTCGATCGAAGGTGGGCCATAGTGTTTCCCACATCATCAACATGAGACAGAGGAACATGATGTCTTTTGTGAATCAGGATCAAATGAGAATCCGAGGAAGGTTGATACTTTGCAGAGGTCAACTTCTCTTGAACATATAAACGACATGACAGTGGACTTGGCAGTATTTGACATCAACGGATCAGAGGTCATGGTGACAAGGCAACGAGCAGATGAGAGGTCAAAAGGGATTATCCAAACCCATGGAGGCAAGTGAAGAATGAGATGAGATGTCCCCAACCCGACACGAATGCATACAAGTGCCATGTTCAAGAGCGACATACTGCCGACACGACAATGATTCTGGTTCCATTTTCCCCCCACCATTTCTGGCGAGTACCCCAATTATTTTTGATAACAAGCTTGAAGGGGATATCATATGCTTGTAATATAAGTCCGCCCTTCCTGCGAATCCAACCTAGTACATTTAAATCACCCTTAGGAAGGAGGAACTTAGAGAACGTCATTTCACCAATCCACCAATAGCTCTATAACTAGTCCGACAAAGGAAGAACTCGCCAGTTTCCTTTTCATGTTTAGAGAGTTTGAAAAGAAGGCAGGAAAGTAACTCCAGCCGGTCCCTTTTCGTAAAATAGTTCCTCAGATCCGAAAAGGTAGAAAACTATGTCTGAGAAAACCTCCTAGTCACGATAGGCTAGGGTATTCCTTTTTCGTAAATAATCTATCCCAGCCCGAAAAAGGGGTAAACGTATACTGGGTAGATGTCGTTTCGTGTCCACTTTAACGAGATCGAAATGACAAGGGCCTCGGCAATCTTTTCATGTTTAGAGAGTCAGAAAAGAGCTGAAAGATGACTCCTCCTGGAGGAACGAGTGGTATAAAGGGTAGCAACTGGTTCCGGTAATGGTGGAACTACTCAAAACAAGATAAAGGTCAAGAGGCTGGCTAACAAGACCACTCATCGTAGCGGTTCCTCAGGAATGGGTAAAACAACCAAGTGAAGGCATATGATCGGCCAAGCAGATAATGACGATGGAATGAGAAAACCAAGGCTCATCTGGCAAAAACAGGCTGATAAAATGACAATCACAAGAGGTAAAATGGGCATGGTTTCATTTTTACACAAGCTTGAAATCAGGAAACTCTGCTTGAAGTTGGTTTCATTTTTACACAAGCTTGAAACAAAGATAAACTATGCTTGAAACCGGTTTCATTTTTACACAAGCTTGAAATGGAAATAAACTATGCTTGAAAAAGTAAGCATGCCCCCAGCATGGTGACTCAATTCGAGGTACATGCCCCCCAAGCTTCAGTCCATATGTAAGGCAGATGGAGTGAAGGTTCAAGTTACGAGATCAAGAGAAAGACTCGACTAGGATTTTACGAGATCTAAACAAAGACTTGAATTGAACAGGAACGTGTTTCATTATTTTAACGAGGTTGACACATTAAAAGAACTATCCTTGGGACACCTTGTTTCATGGTTTAAGGAGCTTGGCACAAGACAAGGAACTCTGCTCCGACAACCTTGTTTCATTTTTTAAGGAGCTTGACACAAGAAATCGAACTCGTGTTCTACAGACCTTGTTTCCTTCATTTTTTAAGGAGCTTGACACAAGAAAACGAACTATGCTCCAACAGACTCAAATGTTAAAATGAACAAGAAGTCATCGCTTCCAAGAGTTCCACCGATGGAGCGAGCATCCTGAAGCTCAGACTCCAATGCCCCTGGTAAGACTCCACATGCTACCGATGACTGACATCAAGGTCACAGAACAGGTAAGGGCTGCGTACAGTTGACCCCGTTGAGAAGTATACAACGGTGGATGAACCAGAAAGGATGATGGCGGGCTAGTTTCCACATCAAGACCAAAGAACGAAAGCTGATCAATGGTCACGATCTATCCTTCATGTGGAAAACAAAACACACGAAAAAAGGAGGAGACAAGTGCTCCCATGGCATAGGTGTAATCGCGCCCCAGGAGCAGATTGAAATCCAAGGGTCCTGGAACAACCATCATGTCCATATGGACGGCTTACTCCTCCAAAGTAACAAAATCTTGAAGGATCCCTAATGAAGTTGACTGTTTCTTCTATTAAACGCCAAAATATTCTCGTAACAGCGCAAGCTTTTGCCAGAGCTGTGGCTGGTTATGAGTGAGGATGGGGAATGACAATCCATGCGCCTTTCTGCCCACTGGTGCTAGGTATGATCGCACCAAAGGCCTATACCGTTATCTCAAAAGGCGCATAAGACGGAAGGTGGTATCCTGCAAATCAACTCCAATCAAAGGAAGCGACCAAAATACTCAGAGGGGCTACCATCGAATTGAGATGGTCTTCCCCTGTTGTTACAGAAGAAGAAGGAGCATCCTCCACAACCTCCATCTCGAAGGCAGGAGGATTATCCTCTGGGACCTCCATCACAGAAGGCGGAGGAGCAACTTATTGAGATATAGGGACAGGAGAATCTTTCTCCAAATCCGAGGAATCTGAAGGTCAAGAACTCCAGGGGTGTTTACTCCTCCGCCTGCTTAAAGACCCGACATGCCCAGGCAAACTCCTACCAACCGATCCCACGACCAATGGTTGGCCTTAAACGTATTCCCGGTTAAATTTCAGGGAGCGGATCTACCAAGGATGACTCTAACTCAATCGTAGGATCAACTAGCGGAGGACTCAAAGAAAGTTGTTTGTAACCAGCCGGGAGGCATGGTGTAGAAACAGTTGAGTTGTCCAACACTCGCTTGGCTTCATCCATATACGGACAAAGGTGAATGGCATGGTGCCCTTCACACAACTTACAGGGATTGGTAATCTTACCCTGCTTCTTAGGAGACTTACCAGCACCAGTTGAAGATGTGCCCCCAACTTGACTCCCGGAAGCCAAAGGCAACGATGGGTAACCATTGGACCATACTTCGAGCACCTTGGGAATTCCAGGGAATTCTCGAAGAAGATGGTCTCCCATGCACAACATGCAAGGGAACTTGACTTTCTACGGAGGGTTGGGAATTTTATCGATGGAAGGCTTCTTAGGCGCAATAGCCACAGAGCTAGCCTCTCCTTTATCAGAATTCTTCTTCTTTGTCTTCTTCTTCTTCTTCTTAGCCACTTGGTTACTCGAATCCAGACTTTCACTAGGCGAAGTAGAAGAGGAGGACGCAGAAACAGGCGAAGAAGGGGAGAGGTCCACCTTGGAATCAACATGATGTTGTTCAGGTGGAGGAACTGATTGAACAGTAGTCGAGACATTCGGGACCACAGAGGTTGAGAACAACCAAACAGGCAACCCAACAGTTAACCCAGGAAGGGACAACGTTGCCATATAAGGAGCACCAACATTTCCAAAAGGAGGAAAATGACCAGGATTCCCATCGGAGGGGATTCCTTGGTTGGTGAACTCTGGAAAAGTTGCCATCAGAAACGATCCAAAACAACACCCTAAGGAAACTAACTTTAACCGGGAATATTTCATGGGCAGTTAATTTTTAACACATTGAAACAAAACTCTATTGTTTCATCTTTTAAGAGTCGAGAAATAGGAAAAAGGTGACTCTATCACTTTCAGATTGGAAACAAGCGTGAAAGGACAAGCGCTTGATGACCTTTTCAAATTTAAAGAGTCGGAAAAGATCGAAATGACTACTCGGTGAATACTAGTAAAGGGTGCAAATTTCAAATAACCGTGAACCGCAATATACACCTTGGTTTCAAATGAAAGAGAAATCAGCCAAGGATTTAACGTACATGCAGGCAATATCCCCGAATGCTGTGTCCGGTGTATCACGGGTATAGGGAGGCAGACTCAGCTTCCTATGGATAAAGGATAGAAACCTAGTGGGGTCTCCCTTTATATACACGACGGTACAGGGAGCACAAGTCCGTACTAGTGCTATCTAAAGTTAAGAGGCGAATGATAGCTACTAGGTTTAATGAGGCCGGAACACGTCTCTAGCCTAGACCTCTAAATTTTTTGTTAATTTTTCAATGTTGCCTTAGTGTAAATTGAATAAATTTTAATGTTAATATTCAATTATGTTTTAGTTTTTAGGCCCTAACGAGTGTCATCTGACAATCTCCTATATGCAGCTATATGAGAAAAGAAATATTTTCAATTCAATGAATGCTATCTAGTTAAGGGAAGAGCTTCAAACAATGATGCAACAAACAACAACACTGAAAATGAAACTTTTTCCAAACTAGATGACTTTCACTATCCAAAAGTAATTTCAAACATTCAACGATGCGAATAATGCAATGTAATCTATGCAAAATCCTCTTTTTCGAAAACTATGCAATTGTAATGTATGCACAATTTCCTTTTCCTTTTCAAATTATAAGAATGCACTCAATGCATTTTTTGATGAAATGAGAATCTACTTAATGCATGCTTTTAATAAAAGAGAATGCAATCAAAGCGATTTCTAGTTTTCGATCATTAAACAATGTAATCTAAGTTCAATGATGGATCTCAAAATATACTTTTCAATGCAATGTGATCTAATGCATTTTAACGAAAAGCAAACTATGAGATGAAAACTAAAAGAACGCAAATCTCCTTAATGAAGGATGAATGCAAAAGAGATGTAAACAAACACTAAGAATGCAATCGTTGTTTCAAACACTTTGTCACGAAATCCCTCAAAAGGCGACAAGACATATGAGGTCAAACACAAAGAGGAATTCCAAAGCAAGAGATCAAAACAAGGCATTCATTCCCTTTTACATCAAACAATCATGGAAAGAAGACATTCCAAACAATGAGCAATGTAATCTATGCTCATACAGTGAAAAGACCGGAAGGGAAAGACACACTGGTGAAGGATTTAGGGAAAAAGTCTCAATTTTCATACATCCTGAAATTGGCTCGACTTGTACATTGACAACTAGCGCCAACTGGCGCGACTTGCACATTGACAACTAGCGCCAATGGCCAATTGGCGCGGGTTGCTAACTGACAACAAGCGCCAACGCCTGAAAATGAAAAAACAAATAATTTCTCCCAACCAAGACCAGACTCACCACTTCAAGCAGAATCCAAAACAAACCCAGAAGCAAAGTACTAACCAAAAGAAGCTTCCGAACAAGGGTAAACCCTAGCACCTATAGGAAATGGCGCGACTGTCTGGATGTAATCCGCACAAGACAGGGAATGGCGCGAGTGATGAACTGGAAAACTGCTCCAACTGGTGCGACTGTCAGGGCTAAACTCGCGCCAATCAAGCCAACTATGAAAAGGTGAAAGTTCGGAAAAGCAGAGGTCAGATATGATCCTCTGGGGCTGAACCAAAAACCAAACACACAAAAAGAGCCAGCCAAAAGAGCCAATCAAGCAAGGAGGATCAATAATCAGCCGAAAAGACAAGACAATACTCCAAGTTGTTCAGTTCGTAAACTAAATCAGAGATTGACTGAAGCAGTGTTGATCTACTCCGCTAATGTAGAGCAAAAGCATTTTGAAGGCTATCTGGCTGCACTTCAGGCTCCGTCTATAGCTTACAAATCAAACAACAAGCTGAGTCCCCAGCGGAGTCGCCAAATTGTTGAGGAGGTAAATCCCCTCTGCGGACAAAGGCGATCCCTACTAGCCCAGATCGGGTCTAGCAACAATCAAACACGCTACAGTGCAGGTTCCTAATTGTAAATAAACCGACTTGCGAGGAAGGCTTACCTGGAATCCAACGCTGTCGTTTGTAGAAGAGGTGGTGCTCCCATTCCTTTGCCCTGGCAGATCACAATCCTCACGATCTCCGTGATCGGACACCTGCACATGCAAGAAACAACACAAACGCAAGCATAAAATCCAGTATATACAACTATATGTCAGTCGAAGAGGACATAACTCATGAACATGATTAAGAACAAGAGTGGAACCATAACCGATAGTCACTTATCATTAATGAGTCAAAAAGAAGAATACAACCAAAGCTTCGACGCCGAATTCTCCTTTGGCGGGTCGTTAGCAAAACATGTCTCGATAAAGCCTGTCAAGGATGGGACAAGCCTCTCTCTCCGGATACTTGGCAATAGTCTCCTTGCTTGGATTTGGCCTTAAGGGAATCAAGAAGGCTCTTGGAGCATAAGGATATGAAAGCTCTTGGGAACTTGGAGATTAGCTTGCCATGGAGATGAGCAAGCTTTTATAGAAGGAGGAAGGGAAGTTGGGATCCCTATAATTATGGGATTGGCCCTATCATCAAGGAAGCTTCCATGAGAGGTGGGAAACCACTTCCTCTCTATGGAAATCCGTAGCCAAACCTCCCAACTCAAGATAGATATCAGTCCAGGAATTTGTTAGGACGAAACTTCCGCCTTTTATTTTTAAAAAACACCTCTTAATATGGTTGGCGCGGGTGCGGCTCTATGACAGAGCGCCAATTGGCGTGCCCTCTTTGGAGGATTTGCCCCCTTGGCACGAGGGCTGAACTGTGGAACCGCGCCAATGGAAAAAGAGCTATTTTTAGGGTTTTTTGCAGGGAGATGTCTTCAGGAAAATGAAAGCTCATCTTTAGAGGGATGCAATGAAAGTATTTTCAAGCCTTGTCTCTGCTCACAGGTCACGGAATGAGTCCTCCAATGTGCAGGATGGGGATTGCAAGGAGACTTGTTGACAATTCAATGTAAAAATTACAAAAAGGGAAGGAAAATGTTGTTGCAGATGCACTCTCAAGAAAGGATGAGGATGTGGAAGCATTTCTTTATGCCATTTCTATTATCCAACCTGATTGGATAACCGAAGCTAGGGATGAATGGAAGAATAATGAAGAGGTGTGGACACTCATTCAAAATTTGCAGCAAGATCCCAGTACATCTGATACATTTATCTGGAAAAATTATTCATTATGGTACAAATATCGCTTATGTCTTTGTAAGAATTCCAAAATCAAATCAAATATTATTTTGGAATAGCACACATCCCCCCTTAGGAGGGTAATCATGATTTTTAAAAACTTACCACTGGGTCAAGAAGGATATTTTTTGGGGTGTCCTTAAATCTAATATTCATAAGTTTGTGGCAGAATGTTTGGTTTGCCAACAAAATAAAGTTGAGACAATTAAGACACCAGGCATGTTACAACATTTAGCCATTCCAAGTTAGCATTGGGAGGAGGTATCAATGGATTTTATCACAGGTTTACCCAAGTATTAAAGGAAAGAGTGTCATCATGGTGGTAGTTGATAGACTTACCAAGTATGCACACTTTTGTGCATTATCTCATCCTTTTAAAGCTAGTACAATTGCTACTGCATTTATGGAAACAATTCAAAAGCTACATGGAAACCCAAATATTATTGTAAGTGACAGAGATCCCATTTTCACTAGAAATTTTTTGACATAATTATTTTCTTGTCTTGGTACTCAATTAGCTCATAACTCATCTTATCATCTTCAATCTCACGGGGAAACTGAGATAGTGAAAAAATGTTTGGAAGGATGTCTTCGTTGATTTGTATCTGATAAAAAAACATAATGGATCAAGTGGTTACCTCTAGATGAATGGTGGTATAACACTTCCTTCCATACTGCAGCAAAAATGACCCCATTTATGGAAATTTATGGATATCATCCACCATCCATCACATCATCTTTAAGAGAAAATTCTAAGGTTCAAGAAGTGGAAGATCACATCAAGCATCAATAAAAATTTCTCCAACTCTTAAAAGATAACCTCACTTTTGCGCAAAATTGAATGAAACAACAGGAAAATCAACATAGCATTGAAAGAAGTTTTGATGTAAGTGACTGGGTATTTTTACGACTACAACCATACAAAAAAACGTCCCTCAAGCAAGCTAAGAAGGGTAATAAATTATCACCCAAGTACTATGGTACTTACAACGTATTGCAAAATATTGGTACTATGGTATACAATTTGGAGTTGTTTGCATATTCTCAAGTACACCCAGTTTTCCATGTTTCGTGCTTAAATAAGGTTATCAGTGACAAGCTCCTAGTTCAAAAAGTGTTTCCAAAACTTGACGAACAAGGAAAATTTATATTTTACCCTGAAACAGTCACACAAACAAGAACCTGAAAACTACGAAATCGATTAATTTTAGAGTATCTCATTAAGTGGAAGAACTAACCTATTGAAGATTCCACATGGGAGGATGAGAATTTTATATAAAAGCATACATAACTACTCAAGCGTTGAGGACGACACTTTTTTGAAGGAGAGGGGCATGTTAGGTCCCTATAATACTAGTGTATCCCCCTTATTGTTATTGTTAGTGTAGACCCTATTGTTATTGTTGTGCCCGGGTATCCCCCATATTGTTATTGTGGTTCCCCATAGAAGCCCACTATTTTTATTGTTGTGCCCTTACATTATTATTTTTATGTAGGCTCTAATTATATTGTGACGCCTTAGTCTAAATATATAAAAAGGAGGTCTTATCATTTGTATCATCCAAGAATTCTTCATTTATGTATTGTAAAGGAGGTTTCCCCCTCGAAGAGGATAATTTTTAAGTCATTGATCTATCTTTTATTTTATTTTGTGAGCTGGTTGCATAACATTCTGGCTCTGCTCTAGGTCATCTTGTTGGTCAATTGACAATTCCATGTTACTTGGAAGAAATGATTTATTACTATTTTCTTTCATATGAAAGAGAACAACATGTTATGTTCATGCCTATAAGACATATCATTTGAATGACTACAAATATCTCATGAGTAATGATAATATTGCATTTAATACATGAACATGAATGACGGGAAAAGAGTAGGTAGTGCATAAGCATGCTAGTGTTCATGATTGAGACATTGTTTGAATGCATGATGTGAATGCATATTTATGTATACTGAAATGGATAGGTAAACCACTGAAATGATAGAGTTGGTACTAACTTGTAACAAAGATCATGTTAAGGGGTTGTTGGATGTTGTAACTAAGGAAAGTTGCATGTTGACACAATCACATAGGACTACAATAAAGCTTTATCTAAGGAAGTAGAGTTATATAATGATAAACAAAATAGATAAGTATTATGACAATGTTAGATTAGATTTAATCTATTGGTTTAAATTTGAGTGCATATGGCCAATATGTTGGCTACTAATATGGCCTTGTGAACTATCTATATTATGTAGAATAATGGGGTGAACCCGGGAGGAAATGACAAGCCCAATAGATAGTAATTGCTCAAGGGAAATGGAGCAGGATTGTTGTGAATTCCAAGCTATGCAAAGGGACTAGAAGTAGAATACCTTTGACTCTCTTCCTTGCTAATGTTTTTTTAGCAACAAGATAAGTGCAGTGTGAAATTATATAAGATTGAGAATTTTCAATTAATTGTTGTTTCCTAAATAATATTTAAAATGGATAATGAGTAAAAATGAATTGGTTGTTGAATTAGAAAATGTTGTAGCACAAATTCTAATTGATTTTACTAACAACTAATCTCTGAATTGAATTGTGAATCAAGAAAAGGTGCAAGTGTCCTAAAACAATTGATGTTAAAGGCCACTTATTTGAAGTGGGATCTCAGGCAATGAAGTGTCGATCATACAAAGAACCTTGATGATAATGAAAATAGAATGCAAGTTTAAATAAAGGAGTCACATGGAATCCTTGATAAATCTTTAGCTAAGTATGTATGGTTATGGAATCCAGGTAAATATGGAAATCAACCATATTGTAATAGCTAGTAAGTTGAAAGAATTGGGTAACAATTCCTTCAAGTTGAATTTGTACTTTTGAAATAATTTCAATTGAATGTATGTATTGCATGAATTCCCAAGATGGGTATGGTTGAGGTAGAATGCTTCTAACACATAAAATGTTATAAAATATTAGAATTATTTTGTGTTATCATGGTGGAAAACAATTAGATGAGTGATGCGCTCATAAGCTAAATAATATTTATGTTCTGTAATTCATAGAGGGAATGAATGGGATATGGTATTAGTATGATTATATTTGATATGATCATGATATTTTAAACAAATATAGTATATATGTGTTTAATGAATTGAATGCATGCATGCTTTTATAGGACAAGAATTAATGTGACTAAATGTCATAAAAATAATGATAGTTGATATTAAAATGAAAACATAAACAAATAAATATACAAGTTGTTGATTACTGAAGGGATTGGTGTGAATACCTCACTCCCACATAAAATAAAGTGGGAAAACTAAATTTCTAATGAATTAGGAAATGAATATTTCAGTGGAGAGAAAGAATATAAAACTCTCGACATTGATCTAATTTGTTTTGTTGGGATGAAAAGTCTAATTGTCGTATGAATTTTTCTGGAATAATCTAGATGACATTGAATGAATATGTAGTGAAATGATGTTCTCCTTTGATTTCTATAGAGTGCGGATGCATTGATTGAATGATTGGGAGTATGTAATTGGTTTTGAAAAACCTAGTGGTTGCTACAAATAATATATTCAAAGGAGTTTATACATGAGAAACTAACATTATGCGGTTGAGTGAAAATGTAGATTGTAGGTAGAATGCCTTGGGTATGGCATGAAATGTGAGCCCTTGATGAATGTTGATAAAATCACCACCTGCAAGGAACTCATCCTTCTGAGAAGGGTCTCATGTTTGTGACACCTAGCTTTTATATGAAGCAAGTTTGGAAAATATAAATTTCTAATTGAAAGTTTTATGGTTAAATATCTCATTAATTGTATGAATGTGATATAGGTGAGATGATGAATTTGTTCAAGAAGGAACATATAAAGGTTGTGAAGTAGAGTTCCCAATAATGAGGGCATTGTAGTGACATTGGAGACCTATGAGAGGTAAAATATGTTAGAGAAAGCTAGCAAACTACCTTGGCTATAAGACTCTAACAATATATTTAGTGTTCATATGTAAGAAATCCTTGGACATGTGGGTAGTCTAAGGAATGGGATTTCCTAAATGAAAAATGACAAGTAACTAACTGGAAGGGGATTTCCTAAACCAAAAATGGTGAGTAACTACCAACAAGAAGAGAGTTAAATAAACTAGCTATGAAAAAATTGCATCACACACTCACTAGATAATGAGTGTGAGAGGGTGTGTCCAATGCAAGTAATGAATTGAAGTTGTTACTTGTGGAAGCCTATGGAGTGAAGGGAAATAATACATGAGTATTAAGGTGAAAATCCATTTGTTGAAATTCATTTTTTTTGTGGAAATTGAGATTTCCTATGGAAAATATTTAATCGTTGTATATATAAATGCTCATATCACATGTTCTATTGGTTTTTTTATGGAGATGCTAGATGGAATGTTGTAAGTCTCAAAGTAACTAGGTTGTGAAGATAAATACCATTGTTGAAGTAGTGGGAAAATAAAGGATATGAGAAATGATGTTGACATGCAAGAGAAAGGATGATGGTGTAGCTAGAAATACATATCCTACATATTACTGCAATGAATAAACAGAACTTGAAATGGTGTGTGGTTGTAAAAGACACTGAGAATCGTGTAATGTTAAAAAGAATAACACCTAAAATGTTGTGAACATAGAAGATGATGTTCCTTTAAGGGGGAGGGTATTGTAACACCCCAACCTTTAATCCCCCATCGATGTTGTAATTATAATTAATTATGTTAATGATACACATATGGGAAATTAGATGTCAATGGGTCCAAATACCTTGGAGCAATTGTAATTTTGTTTTAATAACAATTGATGAAGAGGTGAAGGCTTGATACGAACCATGAGAATTTAACAACGCCTCCTCTCATATCTACCTACTTTCAATGGCTTTCCTGGGGTAAACATGAGATGAGGGGCTACTAATACATGACTCAACCTCCTATGTGACCTTAAGGAAATGGAGTCGCCAACTTAAGACCTTATTGACTTCCCTCGGGTGCCACAGGACCTTTAGGAGTAACCCAATGCCTCCAGGTGTTCAACCCCTGAGACAACTCACTCTTTCCCTGAGTTAGAGCCCCAATCACTCCATTTCCAAGGCCTCCATGTGACTATGGATCCCCAATTTCTCCCATAATCCTACCTCCATGTGACTATGGACTTTTCTCCTCAGTTCTATGCCAGTGACTTCAAATTATGTGCCATTTTTTTAGGGCCAAGACTCAGGTCTCTGCCAAAAATCAGTGAAACCTCTAGATAAGATAAATGGAAAAGAAACAATGTTTTTAAACCAAAAAATGAAACTAGGACTTGACATGAACATCTCTAACCGAGACTGAAATTTTGTCAAACACTTGGTAAATATGCAACCTAGAGGTCATGAATGCAAGTCTGATCATAAGGGACTGAAAACTTATCTAAAGTTTAATAAGAAGGCTCATTGCCTTATCACATTAGTTTTCACAACACCAATTAGGTCTTGCATTCAGTATTCATTCAGTTACAAGTACAAAAATGAAAAGTTCCATGACTAATAATTTAACCAAAATATAACCAGATAAATAAAAATAAGAGAACAACCTTTAAAGGCAAATAATAACAAGTAAATTTCCCTATCAAAATAAAGACAAACTTAAATTTTATTAAACATAGGCAAAACCGACCAGGTTCGGGACTTTCATGTTTGACCTGACCATAGATTGGTTGAACCAATTCTTTCTTTCAACCAATCACCCCTGTGCCATAATCCATGCATGAATGTGGGATCTCATGGGATAAACCAATAAAAACACAACCAAGGGAATCCATAGGTTAAACCATCTCCACCCTCACCATACCATGATCTCACCTAAACAGGGTGTCAAGATCACAAAAGCAAGCCGACCTTGGATGCCTAAGAATTTTTTCATCGATACCTTGAGGAATTTTCCTATCTTAACCCATAATATTTATCATGTATCCCGCCAATACCGGTCAAGGGATTCCTAGGCCTTTGGGAATTTTCCTAAGACCAACTCATCTGGATCCAAAATCTTCTAGCAATCCAAAACTCAAACCGATAACAATCCCATCACACCATGTCTATCCAAAAATGGTAAGGCTAGGCTAAATTCCATTGTCTAAACCCAGTAAAATCCATGCCAATGAAAACAAAAGAAGCAAATACTAACATGCATATACCATGCATGTTAAAACCATCTCGAAAATCATACATGCAACCTGTTACCTGCAAGTATTCCCACTGAAGCTACTTGATCCTTGCCTTCATTTTCTTTCCTTTTCCTTCCTTTTCTTTAATTTCCTTTCCTTGTCCTTTATTTGCTTTGCAATCCTTTCCTTTCCTTATCCTTCCTTTGCTTGCTTGCTTTATTTCTCCTCTTGGTGATCTCTCCTCTCTAAGACTAATTCTAAAACTGAACTGACAAAAGACTCTGAATTGATCCTAAGAATCCTTTTTATCATCGATGCCTCTATTTTCTTCAATTTTCCATTATTTCCCTTCAATTTCCTCCTCACTTGCAACTTGTGACCTTTCACCTTCTTTTTCTCCTAATTTCCTTTATTTTCATAAAATAAATGTCAAAAATACATTTTTTCTTTTTCAAAGACTTTTCCATTGCCTTTTCCAATTTCCCTTAGCCGTAATAACTGAAAATGGACACCCACTAGGATGTTTTTCCCAATATTTAGCTTGGAATATGTGTCCCTTGAACGTGGTCTTGTTTTTTCTTTATTAAATTTTATTACATGAAATTTTAACTCGGGGATGTTGCAGACCCCTCCCCCTTAGAGGAACACCATCCTCGGTGTTCTATGACACCTACAACCAGAAAAACTGGTGAAAATAAAAACCATAATTCCTATGGAGCTTTATAACACAACTCGTTTCAGTATTTACAATAACCACTTTCTCAAAAGAAAAACTATCATGACAATCATGACAACATAACCATACTTCTTACTGCAACTTTTTAACACAACTCATTACGGTATTTAAAATAATAATCACATATACTCATTCACATTTTCTTTAACCAACAAGTAACCATGTTGTCTATGGATCTTTTTAAATCCATCTTGATCTAATATTTACAATAAAATACACATATATACATATGCACATTTTCTTTAGCCAACAAATAAAAGGATATGATGCTTGCATTTGCAACAAGGGAGTCGAGAGGCTCACACCTCCACCCTCGATGTAATACCATGATTCACCTCTTTCACAGTAAGTCTAGAATCCATTTTCGAAGTCAAATATGCATCCAAGTTCCAGCACTAAAATCCTGCATTGTTTTCGTCTCAATGAATATTTACTGGCTCATTATTCCAGAGCACACTCCCAATGTCCACATGATTCCATCTGAAAATTCTAATGACCAAAAGAAATCCAACCCCCAGCTTTCCCTTCTCTTCTACACAATTACTTAGGCAATTTTGTCAGCCCCTTTCGTGCAGTTACTCACCTTCCAAGTTCCCCGACATCCCCTTTCCCAGGCGATCCATCCCTTGGAAATGATTCCTCGCATTGGAAGGTCAAAAAAACAAGGAATATACTTGCCTCAAAACCATCATTTCGGTAATAGCATGCTCATGGAAATCAATGGACACCATTAGGTACCACTGTCCCACAATGGGCCTACTCCTGAAGTGCTTTACCAATGTACTACTGCTTGTTCCAATTCCTTTTTCCACTGCTAATTCTTGCAGTCGGTTTCACCCATCCAACCTGGGCATTTCCATGCTTTCTTATACCAAGCACATAATTCCCATTAGAATAAAAATGAATTGAAATAAATTCAAATCATATCTCATTAGTGGCCCATCAGTAAGGTACACTTGCAATTCTGTTCACTTTTTGTCACAACAAGTCAAACCATATATTTTGTTGAGATTCAACAAGATGATGAGCTTAGTGAAAAGTAAGCACCTTCACTAAGTGGGGCCCGCAGGCTATTTTTAGGTGTATGTCTATTTTTAGACATGGTGAGCATATTCTATAAGTTACAGGATGCTATTTGTAGATGGTTGGCCAAATGTGGAAAATAGATGAAATTCGATTTTTAGAATATTGAGCGAAGTCTATTTATAGATCTTTGATCTAAAAATAGATGCATATCTATTATTATTAGCTCTTAATAATAATCCGACAATAAACATCAACTTATTCTCTTGGGACACTTTATTTTAGTGAACAGATTTGACAAATCAGTGGGTTGAAGGAATTACACAATTCCTAGGGTTTATTGGTGGCTCATGCATGAAGGACTCAATTAGAACTGAATTGGCAAAGTTATGACAGAGTTGGAAGAGTAGTTACAGGAGTTGTTATTTATTTTAACTAAGTTAAGTGAGTTAAACTCAGTTGAGCTAGTTGTATCTAGTCTAACTGAAAGATACACTAGTGAGAGTTAAGTGAATTAATTAGTTAATTAATTCAAAACTAATAACTCACTAACAACTGAATAGAAACAGAAGTTAAATACAGTGCATGTCAGTTCCAGTGGAGACCCAGTGGAAAGATAGGTGAAAGGGTGAGATGGACTATCCGTTGTGACTATAGTGATGCATTCAATGCATATGACACACATTGGAGTTTCCAATGAGGATTGTGCAGTCAAGGCAAGGCCAATTCGAATTCATTCAGGGGTCTTCTTTAGCAGGGATTGCGCAGTGGAGGCAGGTTGTCAGGAGGAAAGAAATTGGTGCATGGAGATGCAAATTTCTGCATGACAGTGTGTAATGAATCTACATTGTACTGAGAGCTTGATGTACTAAGCTTTGTATGAGATTATTACATGATTCCATTGATATACATAATATATGATAGTTGGGGTTTTTAGCTTTAATCTTTCCCGTTAAACAACTGTGTTATGTGCGATTGAATTTATTCGCGTGTGTTTGCAATTGAGTTTTAAATTTCTGCAAGTTTAACAGTGGAAGGATTTTGTATTTTTCAAGAAGATAAATATTGTGAGATCAGGAGGATCTAGTAATACATCAATATTAATAAATTTCTACATGGTATCAGAACATTATTGATCACTGGAGATTGCAATTGTGAATAAGTGTTAAGTTTTGTGCTGGTGGAAAATTCGAATTTGCTGCAAAAATTTCTTGGTGCGACAGTTGAGTATTCATTGAAATGTCTTTCAATGGGTTACGATTGGAGTATGCCCTTGATGGTAGCTCGAATTACATAGCCTGGAAGGATAGGATGGAGGCGGTGCTTGAAGATAATGGGCTGAAGGAGTTCATCGATAGTGATGTTCCTAAGTCAGCTTCTAGCGATGCTGTAGGACTTGATGCATGGCAAAAGAAGGTAGCAAAGACAAGAAGAATTCGGTTGGAAGGTGTGAAGGACCATATTGTTGGGAAAAATACTGAGAGGGGGGGCGTGAATCAGTATTTAGAGCTTACTCAAAACTTTTTACTTTTTCTTTCTCTAAAAACCATACGCTACTTTTTTGAACCCAACTCGCGTATACACGTGGATATCCTTAAGAAAACTTGTGTATTACCAGAGATATTATTATGCAGATAATTCTTTACTTAGATCATTGCATCATTCATTCATTAGATGTTTATTAAGCAGTAAACATGTGCAGTAAGAACAGAATAAATCATCACACATAAGCAACACACATGAACACCAAGATTTAAGGTGGAAACCCAATTCGAGAGAAAACCACCGCTGCCGTCGTCTTTGTCTTCAATATTTATTATAAAGAAAACTTCTTACAACCATGTATTGGCACAGACTCATACCAGCACGTAGGCACCCACCTACAGAAGTCTACAACCTTCTCTCGTTCTCCAGCTACTACTGGAAGGGAGCTCCAAACCCTGATCTCATTTACCAGCCTCTCCTGGAAGGGAGCTTCGACCCCCTACTCTCGTTTACCAACCTCTCCTAGAAGGGAGCTACTACCCCCTACTCTCGTTTACCAGCTACCACTAGAAGGGAGCTACAACCCCCTCACTGAAGGCTTCGACCCTCAGCACCACTGCGGACCACGTTTCATCAATTTTCATACTGGATCCACCTGCTTCCACACAACACATCTTGTAGGCCACTTTTCATCAGATTTTCAGACTGGACCCACTCCACACATTTAAGCTCAACATTCATCAAACTGAAACTTATAACCCCATCAATTCATTCATTGAATCATCAACCAATCAACCAAAAACTTGATCTTTAATCAACATATTCAGCAGCTTAATTAACATTCAAACAACCCAGATCTGTACGAATACATCATTGACAGATAGCAGTAAAACAGCAAAATAGATCAGACGTTTCATTCCACATACTTCAGCCAAACCCTAGATTTCATACGCGCTTTTACTTCACTGAACCTGCGTATATACGCTCTTTCACAGAGACAAACATGTGTATACTTCATTGCATTTTATTCTTCAGAAAACCCTACCTGCCATACGCGCTTTTCTTTAAGCGGACTCGCGTATACACGCGCTTTTCATGAAACGAACCTGCGTATAGATCTAAAAAATTTCAGGACTGTGCAGCTCTTCAAATCAGATAAACAACTCAGATTTCATCCTTTACTTCAGCAAAGATTCGCCATATCACATATCTAAACATTCCCTAAACAGATCTAGAAAATACATAGTCATTTCAGATCTAGAGATCCCTCTTCATCATTTTCTTCATAGGTGCATTAATAATTCAGATCCATCAATAAATTGTTTCCCATTCCATGCAAATATACTTCAGAGTGAAGTATTCATTCAATACCCAGACACATGCCCCCTCTTGCACTATGATCTTCTTCTCCTTATATAGATTTATCCTTTATCAATACCATGAGTCAAAACCACTCAACCACTGATGGTATTCCTGGACGGGATCAAATAGCTAATCCAGCGCTCAATACAGTGGGCTAATACCATGGTAATTCCCCTTGGTATCATAATTTTAGAGCGCAAAAGGGTATCCGCAACTTCGCCTCATAAAAACTGCGTATATACTAACCCTGAATGTATAAGCGGGTTCCCTTCACAAAAGTAGTGTATACATTGAATCCATACGCGGGTTTTCTGCACAAAAGTAGCGTATACATTGTGACATATTATATTTATCATTTTTCTGGCACTTACTGGAATTCTTTTCTCTGTCACATCTGAACTGATCTGTAGATACATCATTCTTACATATTTAACACATAGGTTGCTTATCATAGGCAACTCATCAAGTAGGTTTCCATCAAGGACAACTTCATCAAGTAGGTTTCCATCAAGGACAACACATGCCAACACATATTGTGTCAAGCCTTCACGGGAAAGCCACTCCATTTGCAATGTGGAAGGCTTTGACAGATCAAACCAAAGCAGCAGTGGCCAGAGGAAGTTGGCGCTGAAAGATAAGCTCAGAAAAATAAAAATGGAGAAGGGCGACAGTATTCCAAAATATCTCATGAAGTTTTTCCACTGTAGGGATGAACTGGGAAGTGTGGGGATGCGAGGGCGGTGATGATGGCTTGGTGAGTGTTGTGAAACCGGCTCAAAAATAGAAGAAAAGAAATATCAATGCCTTAGAAATAGCCCGCAGGGAGCAACCTCCAATACATTACATGAATGAAAAATTCTTGAATGATGCAAATGACAAAACCTTCTTCCCGCATAAGGTCAGGGGGCCATAATGAAATCCTAGTGGGGCCACAATGTAATCTATGTGCCGACCTAACAATAATGATATGAGAACTGACTAATAACTTAATGTTATGATTTGATATTTGAAGGAGCTACGATAATTTATATGTAGGGGCTACACTAACAATAATAAGGGGCTATACTAGTGATATAGGGACCTAACCTGCCCCTCTCCTTCAAAAAAAGTGTTGTCCTCAACACTTGAGTAGCTCCGGGTGCTTCTGTATAAAATTCTCATCCTCCCATGTAGAATCTTCAGTGGGTAAGTTCTTCCACTTGATGAGATACTCTGAAATTGATCGATTCCGTAGTTGTCGAGTTCTTGTTTCCATGATTGCTTCTGGTTCCAATATGATTTTCCTTCCTCATCAAGTTCTGGAAATATTGTTTGAACTGGAAGATTTTCACCTATAACCTTCTTTAAGCATGAAACATGGAAAACTGGATGCACTCGAGAAGAAGCAGGAAGCTCCAATTTGTATGCCATAGTACCAATCTTTTGCAACACCTTGTAAGGACCATAGTACTTTGGCGATAATTTAATATCCTTCTTAGCTTGCTTGAGGGACATTTGTTTGTATGGTTGTAGCCGTAAAAATACCCAATCTCCTACATCAAAACTTCTCTCGCTACGATGTTGATCTACCTGTTGTTTCATTCGATTTTGTGCCAAATTCAGGTTATCCTTTAAGAGTTGGAGAACTTCTTGCTGATGCTCGATGTGATCTTCCACTGCTTGAACCTTCGAATTTTCCCTTAAAGATGATGTGATGGATGGTGGATGATATCCATAAAGTGCCATAAATGGGGTCATTTTTGCTGCGGTATGGAAGGAAGTGTTATACCACCATTCAGCGAGAGGTAACCACTTGACCCATTGTGTTTGTTTATCGGATACAAAACAACGAAGATATCCTTCCAAACATTTATTTACTATCTCAGTTTGACCATCAGATTGAGGATGATAAGATGAGCTATGAGCTAATTGAGTACCCAAACAAGAAAATAACTCCGTCCAAAAATTTCCAGTAAAAATGGGATCTCTGTCGCTCATAATAACCTTTGGGTTTCCATGTAGCTTTTGAATTGTTTCCATAAATGTAGTAGCAACTGTACTTGCTTTAAATGGATGAGATAATGCACAAAAGTGTGCATACTTGGTAAGTCTATCAACTACCACCATGATGACACTTCGGACTTAGGTAAACCTGTGATAAAATCCATTGAAATCTCCTCCCAATATTGACTTGGAATGGATAAAGGTTGTAGAAGACTCGGGGTTTTAATTGTCTCAACTTTATTTTGCTGGCAAACCCAACATTCCGCCACAAAATTTTGAATATTAGATTTAAGGCCATCCCAAAAAAATTCTTTCTTCACCCTGTGGTAAGATTTTAAAAATCCTGAGTGTCCTCTTAAAGGAGAAGTGTGCAATTCCAAAAGAATATTTTGTTTTAGTTGGGAATTCTTACAAAGATATCAGCAATCTTTGTACCATAAGGAATCATTTTTCCAACTAAATGTATCAGATGTAATAGGCTCTTGCTGCAACTTTTGAATGAGTGTCCACACTTCTTCGTCCCTCTTCCATTCATCCTTTGCTTCGGTTATCCAATCTGGTTGGATAATAGAAATGGCACAAAGCAATGCTTCCACCTCTTCATTCTTTCTTGAGAGTGCATCTGCAACAACATTAAGCTTTCCTTTTTTGTAGATTATTTCAAAGTCATAACCCAACATCTTTGTGACCCATTTTGCTGCTCTTCTGAAGATAGTCTTTGTTCCAAAAAGTGTTTAAGACTATCATGATCAGTTTTTACCTTGAAGTGTCTTCCCATTAGGTAAGTTCGCCATTTCTTTAGTGCATGCAGTATTGCTAACATTCCTTCTCATAAATAGGTTTCTGTAAATACTTTCCTTTGATTGGACGACTTTCAAAAGCAATGGGTCTTCCTTCCTGCATTAAAACAACACCAATTACATTTCCTGAGGCATCACATTCCACAATAAAGGTTTTTGTGAAGTCTGGCATAGCTAAGACCGGTGCTAGGCACATTGCCTCTTTAAGATGTTCAAAGGCCTTAGTTGCTTCAGGAGTCCATGAAAATGTATCTTTCTTCAATAATGTTGTTAGAGGTGCTGCTATTCTCCCATAATTCTTAACAAACTTGCGATAATACCCTGTTAACCCGAGAAATCCTCGCAACTGCTTTATAGTTGTGGGGACTTTCCATTCCTTAATGGCTTTAATTTTGTTAGGGTCTACCTTAACACCCTCGTGAGATACAATATGACCCAGATATTCCACCTCTTGTACTCCAAAGAAACATTTGGATTATTTTGCATATAATTGTTTCTCCTGCAATAGTTTGAGCACCCTGTCAACATGTTGAACATGATCCTTCCAAGACCTGCTGTAGATTAGTATATCATCAAAAAATACTAGCACAAATTTTCTAAGGAAGGGTTTCAAAATGGAATTCATCAACCCTTGAAATGTAGAAGGTGCATTGGTAAGGCCAAAAGGCATGACCAAAAATTCATAATGACCCTCATGAGTTAGAAATGTTGTTTTTGGAATATCTTCAGTCTTCATTCTAATTTGATGATATCCTGAACGAAGATCCAACTTGGTAAAATAAATTGCTCCATGTAATTCATCGAATAATTCATCAATCACAGGAATGGGAAATTTATCTTTAATGGTGAGCTTATTGAGCTCCCTATAATCTGGACACATTCGCCATGATCCATCCTTCTTGTGTACCAATACTACAGGAGCAGAGAAAAAACTTTGACTAGGTTGAATTATACCTGCCTCTAACATTTCTGCAATCATACGTTCAATTTCGCTCTTTTGGACATAAGGATATCTATAAGGCCTGATGTTTGGAGGAACACTTCCTGGAATCAAATGAATAGCATGATCATGATCACGAATAGGTGGAAGTCCTTTGGGATTTTCAAACACCTTGGAATGATTGTCCAAGACTTTTTGGAGATCTGCAGAAATTGATGATTTTGATGTTGGAACTTCTAGTGAGCATAATTGTGCAATTACGCCTCGTTGTTCTTTCTTTAGAAGCTTTGTCATGACATTAGAGCTTATTATCCTTCCTGGCTTCCCTACAATACCTCGTAATTTGACTTCCTTTCCTTCTGAAAAAAATTTCAAGAAAAGTTCTTGAAAATTAAAAGCTACCGTCCCCAAAGATTGTAACCATTGTACTCCTAGTACAACATCAGCACCTCCCATAGGAATGGAAAGCATTGGACTATTCAATACATATTCCTCCATGGTTAGCTTGATATTATGGCATTTTCCAGAGCAATTTATAGTTCCTCCATTTGCAACCATCACTTGACATTGTGGTGCTTGGTATAGGAAACAATTCAATTCCTTGGCTACCTTACAATGAATAAAATTATGGGTACTACCTGAATCAATCAACACTATTACCTTTTTCTTCTTGATATGTCCTTCTATCTTGAGAGTTTGAGGAGTGGTAATTCCTGCCAATGCATTACACGATATGTTCAGACTCATTTCTTCCTCTTCTAGGGCTGGTTCCTGGTGTATATCCTCTTCTTGTTCATTTTCTTCTTCCTCTTCACAATCTATGTAAAATAATTTATTCTCGGCACACTTATGACCTTTAGTGTATTTTCTATCACAACTGTAGCAAAGCCCTTTTTCTCTTTTTTCTTCCAATTGTTGTGGTGTCAACCTTGTAGGTTGTGGAAATCTAGGCGTAGCAACACTTCCTTCTTTATAGAAGTGAGTGGCAGGCTTCCTTGTCACCATAATTTTACATTCAATTTTTCTTGCCAACCTGAATGCCTTCTCCAATGAATCAGGTTCCAAAACGTGAACTTCATGTTGGATGCTATCCTTTAAAGTGCCTATGAAGAGATCAATCCTGTGTTCCTCTGGAATATCAGTTACCCTTATATTCAATTTTTGGAAGTCCTCAATGTGCTCCCCACTAAGCCCTTTTGTTTGAGATTTATCAATTGGCTAAAGAAGGTGTTGCTCTTTGTATCCTCATAATGTGCTATCATTTCCTCCGTAAAAATTGACCAAGTGACAATTTTTTTACGGGAGCAAAGCCATCGATACCATACAAAAGTATTTTGTTCTAAATGTAAAGTTGCAATGCGTACCTTTTGTGTGTTTTGCACGTTATGGAGATCAAAATATTGCTCCATCTGTAGTATCCATGTTACAGGATCCTTTCCATCAAACTTCCTCATATCCATTTTTGGAATATGGTGGTTCTTCCTTCCAACATTAGAGTTTATGAACTCATGATTAACATTAATTTTTCTCATCATAGGTTTTTTTTCCACAGAAAAAAACGAACATTCTATTATAGAATAGATAGTTTCAGAGCATATGCATAGCATTTCTAACATGGAGCCATTCCCCTTTACAAGAGGGAGTGGAATCAAAGCTGCTAAATCACCTGTGTGGATGTTAGCACCTCTAAAAACATAAAATAAACCCAGTGCAGACAACAGTGCGTCTCTTTTAGCTCATCATCACCCGATAAGAGAAATGAGAGCAGAAAGAGACAGCGCACAACAACCATATATGTACTATCAATCATAAAAGAGCTGGCAGTAGGAACTATCCCAGTCCTATATAAATGTATCAGAGAGCAAAAAGGGAGCCCAGAACCTCCTTACATAAGGAAAACAGTTCTGGACTCAATAAAGTAGCATGTTTCAAGTTTTTATAAGTCCAAAATAAACAGAACAGAAGTAAACAACATAATTACACAAAAGATGGTTGTTCACGAACATGAACAGTCCCATTAAGCACTTCAGCTACTGCTCAGGTCCCCAGAGCGAGTTGAGCACCTTCTTTAGATAAAAGATCTGCTTGCTGGTTTCTTTCCCTGTAGATATGAACAACAAAAATTTCTGAGAAATAAGATTTAATGCGAAGGACCTCCTTAAGCAAAGGTAGTAAAATAAAATTCCCGCACTGCTGAGTCCCATTGAACCAGTTTACTACATTTCTAGAGTCACCAAAAATATGAATCTGTCTGATATGAATAGAAGTAAGCCAACAGAGAAGATGATGGAGGGCTTTGAGTTCAGCGAAATTATTTGTCCCTTGCCCAAGGCCGACAGAAGCTCGGAGAGAGTTTTCAGCGGAGAGATGAAAGACCAGACCAGCACCACAAATATCATTGTCACCAGAAGCCCCATCAAAATAAGCCCAAGGAACTGACTGATTAATAGACTTCGGCTGAATATTGCGAGAGGAAACTGGCTACTTTGCTGAATCTCCTCATGAGTTTCCTCTACTATCTTTTCACCATTAGGAAACATTTCATGTATCAACTTTTCCAAACCTTCGATGTCTACTTTTAGATCCTTCTTCATGTTTTCCATGTTGTCTTTCATTTTTTCATCGATCTTCGCTTCCATGTCATCCATCTTAGCTTCCATGCCCACTTCCATGCCATCCATCTTAGCTTCCAAACCATTCATCTTAGCTTCCACGCCTTTCTTCAAACCATCCATCTTAGTTTCCACGCCTTTCTTCAAAACTTCCATTTCATTTTTTGTTGCTCTTTGCGATAGTGAAATTTGGTGCACTTGCTCTTGTAATTTTTATATCTCATGTTGTGTTTCTTCGTCTTCATGAGTCATAGTAGAGCCTTCTAAAGGCTTAATGGGTGTTGAATTCTTTTTAGGGGCCATTTTAGAACCCAATACTGATATCTATTCTTCAATATGCCCTTGGAATAAATTCCAACTAATTTTTTTCAAATGAGACTTATGTAATTTGAAAAAAAATACACACATTTTTCTTGTTTTTGAGGAGTGCGATATTGAAACTGAATTATCTCTATGATTTCGGATCTTCAATATCTGAAATTTGGTACTGAGGTAGCCCTCTGAATCCTCTTTTGAATGCCACAAGTCTGACTTGATTTGGATTCTTGAAGGAAAATTTGTGCCCAATCTCCTACGATGACCTAATTATGGATTGGTTTAGTAGAGCGAACTTGTATGAATTGCCACATGTGACTGCTTCCTCCTTCGGCTCTGAAATTGACAGATAGGAAACTAAATTCCCTGTGTTTGTGTCCAATTTTTACAGAATTCCAATCCAATGCACAGAGAGAGAGAGTTATGAATATTTTCCCATGATCACCCCTTTGAGATGAAATTCGAAAGCCTGAAAAAGTCTTAACTTCCACAAACCATATCTCCGAAAATGTTGCGAACCAAGATCTGAAATTTTGTGAAGATGTTCCTAAGGATTTCGGCTTCATGCTCTAAATATTTCAGATCCTAAGCCTTCATAGAAAAAAATTTATAGCGAAAATTCCACGATGACCTGTTTAGGTTAAATTGAGGAGCCTGCAAAAAGACCTAACTTGCACAGATCATATCTCCGAAAATATTACGAACCAAGCTGCGGAAATGTAGATTCGAAGTGTCCTCGGACACAACTTTATTGATCATGAAAAGAGATTACATAACAAATTGCAGGAGTTTACAAACGTAAACTCTCACTACAATGAAATTAGGAAACTAACCTATTTATAAGCTCTATGTTCTAACTTAATTTAGTTATGGATCACTTGGAAAACCAACAAGTGTCCATTTACAATAAATAACCTTCTAACCATTCTACTAACTTTATTCCTATTTTAGAGCCTAGGAAACGACTCTATTCTAGAGTCCTATTTTTACTAACAAAATACTATTTCTAAGTATCTCTAATATTTATTAAATATTCTAATTTAATAAATATATTTATCCTAACTTTACACTATTTAATTTATGTATTTTTGGATTTATAATTGCCTTTATGAAAGAGGCTAACATTCCCCCCTTCAAGGATAAATCCAAAATAAGAACGAGGAACCATCTTCCAAGTTCTCAAGTTGATGCTGAAAAATCTTCAATCTCAAGAGACCATGAGTCAGTTGTATGTCTGATTCATCTCTGAATGTTGCTTGACAACTCCATCAAGTGCCAAGTTGCAAAAGGATCCATCTGTCCTTTGCATGAAATCAGCATCAAAATTTGTTCAAAGCCCACTGGCTGATGATGTCAAAAACAAATCACTGTTGCTTTTGCTGTGCTAAAAAATTGTTCACTGATTCTTTGCTGTCGACTGCCCACTGGAAAATTTGTTAATGCCGACTAGAAAATTTGTTGATGTCCACTGGCTGTTGAAGATGTCCAGTGGCTGCTTTTGCTAGTTTTGTCGAGACTTTCAGTTTGACAACCATTGTCAATCTCATTGACATTTTCCCCCCTTTGGCAACTAAAAGGAGAGACACTTCTCTTGGAAAGTATTCCTGAACTCCCCCCTTTTAGGTGTAGGAGTTTTACGTTGGTGTACTCCCCCGTTCAACTGCATGAGAGTACCATCTTCTTTTCACTGTTGGCTGCACTATGTGTGATTGTATGCGATTGTAGAACTGAGACAATCACTTGACTATGGATGACCATTTCCAAGGGTCGATCCATTCATAATGTATCTTCAATATGGATGATTTTGATTGGTTGCGACATTTTTCTGAGGAATGATTGGGCTTTCCACAATGGCGACAATAGGTATCTATAATTTATTAGCAATGTTAGCAAGGTCCAATTACACAAACAACATCATTTCAACCACTTTGGGATTCTAGGATCTAGCCCTCCTGAATCCGGAGAGGGATCTCTCCAATATGTACAAAGATGGATTTGTCTTTGAAGTTTTGAGTAAAAATGTTAGGCTAGTTATGAAGGCCAAGGGTTTGTTTTGTTTTTTGGATGGTTGAGCATGAATGTTACTTGAGGGGAAAGTTCTAAGTGCAAAATTTTCAAAAGTGAGAAGTTGCAAGAAAATAGAACAGCTTTGGCTAATATATAGATATAACGCTGGTTTTTAGTCCATTAGGCTATGGAGTCATATCTGGGCTTTAATTGAGAAGCAACATCAAGGGTGATCCAAGGGGCAAGTCATCTATATCACAAGATTATTGAGATTAAAATGATGGAATGGAAACAATAAAGTGTTGGAAGGGTGGAAACTGATAATAATTTCTCAAGGGATTTATAGTCAGTCCAAACAAGAAAAATCCTCTTAAGTAATTGTTTAAAACCAACCAAGAACAAGGCTAACCATAAACTTCTTTGGCAAGTCTGTATTAAAGTAGCTTAATTGACAAACAATCCAGTAATCCACATAATTACTTTCAGAAATTATGAAAACACATAAGAGAAACACAATGTAACCTTAAGATCAGATAAGGTACTTTTAAACCTAGTCTGCTTTCAGTCAACACCAAGGGAAACTTCCAGAATCTGCCTTTGGAGAAAAGAATCTAGGAATCAGGGCAAACCATATCTTCTCTAGTCTAACTTTAATAGAAAATAATGGAAATCACATTCAAGAACAATGTTTAAGCAAGCAGAAGGACGAGGGAACGCCAACATTCCTAACTGTTTAAACTGTATTAAATCATTCTTGAATAAACAAACTTGAGGAAAACATTAAGATAAAGATTTCTCAGCCAGAGAAGGTTACTGATATACAGTAGATCCTAACCCTGTTTAAACTGTTCTTTATAGTGGAAAATGAACAATATGGCATACATAGAAGGAAAAACAATTAACAAAGAAAGAAGCACTTCACCAGTAATATAGACCAGGATCCCAAGAAAAATCTTGTTATTGATGTCAAACCAGTTACAATCTTCAAGTCCAATGTTTCAGTTCAGCAATCATCTTCACTATTCAGCCTAACTACTCTATCACAAGCAGAGCTTCAAGGGCCAGTGAATACTATGTACAAATAGAAGTCTCGAGCTCAAATGTATTTCAAATTTCTACAACCAACAATTTCTCATCTTATACTGAAGTATTTATAGAAAGATGAGGAGAGTGAACCAAAAACATCTCAAGGGTCAATTGTCTGATTAAATGACTTCTCGACGCTGAGGGCTCGATGGAGAAGTGAACGAGGGTGGACTCTTGTGTTAATGTTTACAAATGAAGTTAAAACTCGATGGGAGTCTTATTTGACTTTGAGCTCTTTGTCTTGTGTGGAGTAACTTTCTGTAGATATTTTGTGTTGATTTCTTTGCGGGAAACTCCCCAGCATTTGTCTTTGGAGCGAATATCCAGTTTTCTTCAATAACTTCGGCCTCGTTTGAATGGTTTGAGGCAACGGTGGCTTTATGGTAGGCCCGAGAATTAATTCACCTCGGATGTGGCGGTGGAGGCTTTACGTAGATAAAACACTTTTAGATTTTCTTTAAACTATGTTTTGAGTCGGGGATTAGGCTTTTGATATCCGTCTTAGCCGTAATCCCCGTAATATTGTCTTCAATCTTCATCTGTTGCGCTTTCTTCAAAAACCGATACTCTTTAACTGTCTTCTGAATAAAACAGTGTCTTTGTCAATCTGCAGGTCGCGCGGGGATTTTTAAGGCATCAATTCCCATGGAACACTGATAAAACGTCGAATCCGACCCGTAAATGATTCTTTTTAATAGTCCGAAGGCGCAGGAAACGTCTCTCCCGGCCTTC
>JAXQQM020088100.1:0-32805 GCA_034641835.2 Pinus albicaulis | reverse complement strand
TTTACGCGTTAACTGAATCTTCCATGTATTTTCCTTACCTGAACTCATGCTTAATAGTCCTTGTGATAGTAGATAATTTCTATTTTTTCTAATCAAATCCCATCCCGATGGACCAGAATAGGTGAAAGCCATTTTCAATTTGCAGCGGATAGCCCCCACATGGACAGAAATGTAGAAAATGTGGTTACGCGTTAATTGAAACTTACATGTATTTTCCTGGCTGAACTGATCATGCTTAACAACGCCTAGATATCTAGAACCACGGTGCTTTGCAAAGCAAACTCTTTTTATAAATACATTTAATACAGGTATTTATGCACTCCATCACCCAATTGATGAACTCAATCCTGAAACCAAAATTTGTCTTCTCTCTAAAAAGCCAAATTGTTCCAAGGAAATATTGCGAGAGAGAAAAGGTTTTAGGCGAATAGCTATCATTTTTGCAATGATTTTATATATGTACGAGCAGAGAGAGAGATAGGTCTGAAATCATGGAAAGATTTCAGATCCTTCTTCTTGGGGATGAGGCAGAGGAAAGTGGAGTTGAAAGGTTGATAGATGGTTCCTGTGAGTCTCGACTCTTCGACTACGGTAAGAAGATCATCTCCCAGTGTTTCAAAAAAATGTTGGAAAAATTCCATTGTCCAACCATATGGCTCTGGACTCTTGTCCTTCTGCATTTCCTTGAGGATACCCTCCACCTCCTCTTTCGAGACAAACTCCATAATGCTGTCATTCCCTTCTTCATCAATATATCTGGGGAAAAACTGAACAACCTTGATCACTTCAGCTATAGATGCCTTCGCAGGGGCTTTGAACAAAGTTTTGACATGTTTCACTCCTAAAGAAGATAAGTCTTCGAAAGATTGTGCCATACTTCCTTCCTCCATCTCCATTTCAATATCACAATCTTTATTATAGAGAGAGATGAACATTTTATTAAACAATGCAATCTTTCTCTTTATTTTTCATTTTTTAATTACAAAAGATAGTTTCATAAAATCAAATGCATTATTAGATAAAACAAATACATTAAGGTGCTTATTTCTTAAAAAATGTATTTTTTCTTGATTGCCCAATAAATTGGAAGTAGCTGATTTTTGTGTCCTTCTTGGTTGCCCATTTGTCCCACTTAAATCTATGACATTGAATTAATTAAATCTAGAATATATATATAGCTTGCAACCGTTTGTAACGAAGTTGCTAGTTTTTTCATTATATGCAATTGGTAAGACTTACTTGAGATCATCCCTGTCAAATTCTTGTAAGACATATTAAACCATAATCCTGTATACTGTTTCAGCTACTCTACAGAGTGGCGTTTCTCAAGGAGGAGGAAAACAAGGCCGCGGCAACAGGCCTTTAACTTGGCAAGCGGCTCTTCAAAGTTATCGCAGGTGAAATCAACTTTATATCATATGGATGACAGGTAGAAAGCAAGTGGAATATTTTTTTCCACAAGGAAACAAAAAATTGCACATTTGCTATTTCATTAAAATCAAAATATACAAATAATACAATTTTTGGCATTATGCCAAGCTAGAATATAAACATAAAAATATGAAAGGTTGCAATGATTTCAATTTCAATTTCAAAAATGTTGTTGGTATTCACCTTACGTATATCAGGTAATCATCAAATGCGTGTATTAAAAGTTTTTTTTTTTTTTTTTTATTATGTGTTTTGTTCACATCCATGTTGTGTTTTCCATGAATATGTAATACTTCCATATTCTCAAAAATTTATGTAATTGAAGAAATCTTTATTGCTAAAGATTTAGGGCCAGTTATATAATTTACTAATCTCCAAAAATCAATTAATATACTAAAAAAATTGTAAACACTCCTCCTTTCTAGACATTCATGCAAAGCACAGGATGGCCTGTTGGGGACATTTCAGATTATGAATGGGATGGCCAGAAATCTGGTCAAACTGAATAATTGACTTGGCTTTCTCAGTTTTTAGAATTAATTAACCTTTATTTCTGTTCATCAAACTTTAAAATATTTTTGATACCTCATTTTTTCAACAAACTTTAAAATATTTTTGAGGTTTACACTGAAATTAAATTCAACTGTTTTGAATAACCATAACTACTTGTTCACCAAACTTCAAAATAACTGTTTTGAAATAACCACAACTACTTGTTCACCAAACTTCAAAATATTTTTGAGGTTTACACTAAAATTAAATTCCCCTGTTGTTTTGAAATAACCACAACTACTTGGTCCATTCATAATCATGTAACATTGTGTTTTATTACACAAACACTTTCATTTTAATTCAACTCTCAACCACAACCACAAAGCAGGGCACGTAGAGAATATTTTCCCAATATTGCTTTTTATTACACACCATTCATAAGAGGCACCCAAACCTCAATAATAAGGGATTTATGAGTCATGTGAGTCCAATGCAAATTGAAAATGTAGTCTACCCATCGGGAGGAATTGGCTGGACTCCCGCCCATACGTCTATACGTTATTTAATGCATCAAAAAAGCTTGATGGGACAACCTTGTCTTAGATATCAAATTTTTAACGTGTAGTCTATGCAGGAAATATTTTGGCTTAGAATCCAGCAAAGATTTTGAAAAAATTCGGCAAAGATTTTATCATAATCTTGTTTACAGTTGTTAAACTTTAGTACTTTGAGTGTTCTAAGAGTTTTTGATAGCGCTGAATCCATTTCTACTATCAAAAATGGATTCCAACCACTCCAACCACTTGATTTTTTGAATTTTAGTTGACCAGCAAAAAAACTGTCATCTGGGCTATTCCGTTGCCTAGATAGACAACTCCAATTTTTAATCCCTTAACATCACCACCTTCTCTTTGTGGCTTTTATTATGGTTTTTGGCTTTTTCATTGAGTTGTACATTTTACTAAGTCAACTTTCAATGTAATCAATTGTGTGTCTTATTTATTTAATCTATTTGAAAAAATATTATATTATCTTGTGTTTAAATTTTATTTTAAAAATGTCTTTTTGTGTTTAATTTTTTAAAATTAATTATGTAACCTAAAAATAGTTTTTAAGTATGTAGCATTTTTTTAAAATTTATTACAAAACGGTGTTTGTAATAACCCTGGGGAGTTTAAATCTAATTATCTATTTATAAAGTAATAATAGTTTTTTAATCATTATTTTATAATGATAATAATTATTATGTTTTTATAATAATAGTAACTTTTTTCTTAATTCTTTTTATATAGAAAATTAAATAAAAAATAATAGAATATAGTTTAAGACAAGATAGATGACCATATGAGATTTGAAAATTCACTATAAAATTGATATTTCGAGTGGGAGAAATTAACAACAAAAAGCAAAAGGGTGTAGGGTTATACTTTCATGAGAAATGCGTTGGAAAATTTTATTTTCCCAAGTTGTACGTTAACATCAACATAAACATTTGAAAAAGTTAGCAAATTATTAGACTATTAGTTAGAAGTAGAAACTTTTTATTATAATTCGGCCCAAATTTTTGTTGATAAAATACTTTGATAAAATGGCCATCAGGATAAGGTAAGTCTCATATTAATATTTTGGTAGTGGTTATCTGGTTGACACATAGTTTTTCTAACTAGAAGGATATTACATAAATGCATAATAACAATTGTGACAAGTATTTGAAGGATATTACAGAAATGCATAATGACAAATGAGGAAAGTATTTCTAAAATTGTTAGTTTTGAACTCTATCTATTGAAATAATATATAGTCTCTTAGTTGCAATAAACAAACCAGGTTCTTCTATGTTTACCCACCAAGGTTGTTGACACCTGTCCCTCTTAAAATAAAAATAAAATATTCTTTAAATAGAAAATAAATGTTTGCAATAATAAAAAGAAAAAAATATATGTAGACGTGTCAGTAAGATGTTTAAACCTTATAGTTTCAAAACTATTTGAACACATGATTTAAATAAATAATTTGAAGATATGCGTTAACTAATTTATGTAGATATCAAATTCATATATATCTATATATAAAAAAAAATGTTAAAAGAAAATACTTTTAATTTTTTTTGGACTTACAAGTTAAAATTATGTAATCTCTTTTTGCACTCTAAAATAAGTTTGCATCTAAAGAAATTTGATCCTTCTACACGCTCATGTTAAATCTCTGCTTAAGATAGATCAATGTTGTTTTTTAAAGTTTTTGTTTAGACTTATTAGCTTGTTCTATTTTGAGGAAATAAAATGCTACACCTTTTGCTTTTTGTTGTTAATTTCCCCCACTCTCAAGTATCAATTTTATAGTGAATTTTCAAATCTCATATTGTCATCTATCTTGTCTTAAACTCTATTCTATTATTTTTTATTTAATTTTCTATGTAAAAGGAATTAAGAAAAACATCTCAAATATAATTATTTAACATTTTTAATATACAAAATTGTCTTTCAAAATATAAATTATTATTATTATAAAAACATAATAATTATTATCATTCTAAGATAATGAGATTAAAAAATACTATTAAGTTATAAATAGATAGTAACATTTAAACATATACCAATTACAAACATTGTTTTGTAATGAAATTTAAAAATTTGTTACGTACTTAAAAAAAAACCATTTTTTTTTTTAACGGGTATGAGTTTCTATTAAAGGGTGGCGAAAGCCTTCATCGGTTACAAATTGTCGGGACTAGCCCTTAGTCTTTCAGCTATGGTCTGATCGTAGACCCCAAAATTTGGAAATCCACAGATTTTACGTTGGGCTAGAAAGTCTATCTTTGTTATTTTTCCTAACTTATAAAGACACACAAACTGTTGTAAGATGATGCGGAAAAACATTTCAGCGTTATGGGATAGAGTCCCACTCCTCCTTTTCGTCTACCAGGAGGGAACCTTCTGAGAGGGACACCGCCCTGTTGGCTTCCAAATCTGCTTCTTTATTATTTGCTCTCAGTACATGGAGGAAACTTGCTATTCTGAAAGATTTCGAAATGTTTCTTATTCTTAAGATTACTCTAGCCAATCTAAGATCTGCTGGATTGGTATCCTCCACTAAAACTTTAATGATGGACTGAGAATCACCTATTACACTTATATCTGAGATACCTGTTGTCTTTGCTTGCTTAAGACCCTGCAGGAGTGCCAAGGCTTCTGCTTGGATGCTGGTGGAGTGCCCAAGACCCCAGGCATATTTTCTCACTGTTATGCCCTCCTTATTTTTGATGGTTCCTCCTGCCCCAGCCCAACCGGGATTGCCTTTTGCAGCCCCATCAAAGAATAAACATGATCTGTCTTGTCTGAGTAGCAAGTCTGACAGCTCTTGCTCATTTCCTCTGAATTGCCACTCTTTCATGCTCTTGGTCTGCCTTAATTCGCCAGTGAACTGAAGGCCCAACGAGTCTCCCCAACCTAAATCATTTGGATTTAAGTTGACTTCCGATAGCTGTTCACCCAAAGTTTCTTTCCAGAGGCTTTTGATTTTGCTGATGATGAGCTGAGGATTCAGTTTTTCTTCCCTAAAAATTCTTCTGTTCCGCTCAAGCCAGATTTGCCAGCATATGAATTTTGGTAAGGAGAACCAAGCTGCTTTAAATCTTTCATTTTTTGGAAGGGTTCCTGTATAGCAAGTGTGCCACTTGGAAAATAAGTCAGTAATGTTCACAGGGAGAGTGAACTCGGTCTTCCAGTAATTCATAAGAGTCTGCCAGATTCTTCTTGAAAATTTACAATCTAACATAATGTGCTGGGCACTCTCTTCGTTTTCGCAACAGAGGTGGCATCTTGATGGACCTTGGAAACCTTTTTTTTTCAACTTGTCATCTGTTAGTATTCCTCTGTGGCAAAGCAGCCAACAGAATATGTCAACCTTTGGCAATGATTTATATTTCCACAGAGTTTTCCAAACAGCAGGGTCTGGGGCAACATAAGGACGTTCTTGGAGGCGGATGTACCCCTGCGCAACTGTATATTCTCCTGTGGCTGGCCCCCAACCCCTGACATCTCTCTTACCTGTGCGTAATGGCGCCTTACCATTTAAGAGCTCGAGCAGCAGTTGTTTGGCATGCGCAAGTTCTGGTGGCGTTGGAGGCAGGCACCATTGCTGCCAAACACCATCGGACCACTGTGAAATATCCCACAGCGTGGTGAACCCTGCGCTGTCCAGCCAATTTCTCAAGGGAAGCAGAGTTCTGTTCAACGCTAGAGGGGGCTGCTGCATTATACTGTCGTCCCAAATCTGAATGCATTTCCCATTGCCCGGAATCCAGAACGCCCCGTCGTTAATGAGGTTGATTGCTTTATGACTGCGTTTGACCCAATGTGATCCTGTCGTGGGATGAAAGCTGTCCAACGCTCTTTTTCTGCTCCCTGTGAGGTATTTCCTCCAAATTGCGCGTTGAGCCCAGCCAGGATGAGGTGCAATGACGCGCCAGAGTAGCTTGGCCCCCATTGCGATGTTTTGAAAGCCAAAGTCTTTGAAATTAAGACCTCCTTCCAGCAGAGGCTTACACAGTTTCTTCCAACTGACCAGAGGAATTTTTCTGTTGTTGAGTTTGCCTCCTGTCCAAAAAAATTTTCTGATGAAGCCTTCCAATTTTTTAATGATGCCTACAGGTGCTAGAAGCACAGAAAATTGGAATATGGGAAGGCTGTTGAGGACTGAATTGATTAGTATGAGTTTGCCTGCTAGGTTCAACCAAGAAAAGCCCCAGGCCTGGAATTTTGCTTTGAATTTTTCCAAAAGGGGAGCCCAATCTCTACTATAAGCCAGCTTGCGAAAGATGGGCAGTCCAAGGTAAATGAAGGAGGACCGGTTTGTGGTAGCAGTGAACCCCAGAATTCTGGAGATGGCAGACAGAGTGAGAGCAGAAGTATTCCAGCAGAATGCTTTACATTTCCCTTTATTTAAACTGCTTCCTGATGCTTCACTGAAATCATCTAAGACCTCTTTAAACCTTGAGGCTGATCTAGCTGAGGCAGCTCCCAACAGAAGAGTGTCGTCTGCAAAAAGAGTGTGATTTACATTTTTCACCCCTCTGGCTATATTAAGCCCCATAATCTCCTGTTCTACCAGTTTCTGATCAAGGAAGAAACTTAGGGCGGAGACTTGAAGAACGAATAGCAGCGGAGAGAGGGGGCAGCCTTGCCTGAGCCCTCTTGAGGCTTTGAAAAATCCAGCTGCTCTTCCATTTACCAAGGGGGCTATCCATGGGTCAGCAATGCTTGCTCGGATCCAATTCACAAACCCCAACCCAAAGCCAAACTTTTTCAGAACTTCCCAAAGGAAACTTTGCCTGACACGATCGAAGGCATTTGCCAGGTCTAGTTTAATCACCATACCCTTCTCTTTGCGAAGTTGACTTGAATGGATCGCCTCTTGTACCAGGATGTAATTGTCAATAATCTGTCTCCCCTGAACAAATCCACCTTGATTCTCAGGTATGATTGCTGGAAGGATGCCTTTTAGCCTATTTGCAATTACCTTTGTGATTAATTTGTATCCAATGTTGCAAAGAGAGATTGGGCGGAACCGGTTGAAATCCTTTGCCCCCTTTTCCTTGGGGATAAGAGCGAGAAAGGCAGAATTGGTGCTGCCCCCTATTTTTTGACAATTTTGTGATTTCTGAATCATCTTGCAGAGATCTTTCTCCACGATCTGCCAGCATGTTTGAATGAATCTGGCTGTGAAGCCATCCGGGCCTGGGGCTTTGTCGGGCTCCATACTGTCGAGAGCATCTTTTATTTCTTGGATGGAAATCTTCTCTTCGAGCTGCTTGTTAATAAGAGGGGAGATCCTTGTAGGTATCACCTCCAGGAATTTGGAATTTGGATCAGTCTCACCCTCTTCTTTATACAAGTTTTCAAAGTGATTGTAGGCTGATTTCTTTATACTCTCAAAGTCTTTGTGGATCAAGTTGCCCTCTTTGATTTCTGCTATGGAGTTAAAGCTTTTTCTTGCTTGGGCTTGTTTATGAAAAAAGGCAGAATTTCTATCTCCCGCTTTAAGCCATAGGCTCCTAGATTTTTGTCTCCAATGCTCTTCCTCTGCAAGGCAGGCTTTGTGGAAGGTTTGTTGAAGCTCCACTTCCTTGTTTATAACCTCAGCAGTGATTTCTAAATCTTCACAATGGGCTTGATGCTGTGTAAGGTTATCTTGGGCCTGCTTTCTTTCTTTTGCAGGAGTGGGTAGGCCTTTGGCCCATGATTTGAGGGCAGCTTTCAATCTTCTTAGTTTTTCCTCCCATATGAAGAAGGGAGAACCCTTCACTGACAATTTCCAGCTGTCCTGGACCACATTCAAGAACTCAGGCTCCTTAACCCAAAGAGCATTGAACCTGAATGGGATGGGACCGAGATCCTTGTGGCCTGACATCTCTAGCAAAATGGGCTTATGATCTGAAACACTGCATGGAAGGATGTGCATTCTGGAATCTATACCTAGCAAAAGAAAGGAACTCTGTACTAAACATCTGTCTAGTCTAGCAGCAATATGACTAGGACCTATTCTCTTATTGGTCCAGGTGTACTTACCGTTTTCTGGCGGGGTATCAAGCAGATCCCAGTCCTGCATGAGATCTTCCACCCACTCCCTTGCTGGGTCCCTTACGATTGTGCCTCCTCGCTTTTCATCAGAGCGTAGAGTGAGATTTAGGTCCCCTGCAATAATAATGTTTTCTAGATTCTCGGTCTCTGCCAGCTGTCTTATGGAGTCCCAGCACTCCTTTTTCTCCCCTATGTTATTAGGAGCATAAACATTGAACAGACAGATAGTCTCCCTTGTTTCTGCTGAGTGTAATTTCAGGAATAGCCAATGGCTATTATGTGCCTCCAGGACCAGGCTGAACTTGAGGGGGTTCCAGAGAGAGCCCAGTCCCCCAGAGGCTCCCCTTGAAGATACTGCTAGTCCACTACTTCCTTTCCAGATCTTTTTGCTGATTTGGAGAAATTCAGTTTCCTCCATTTTGGTCTCCTGGATCAGAAGAATGTCCGGGGTTTCCCTTCTAATCAGACTTCTTACTGCTTCTTCTTTTACTGTACTCCCCATTCCTCTGCAATTCCAGGAGATGGTCTTCATCATTTGATTCTTTGATGTGGGGCTCCCCTGGAGCCTTGAGCTTGATTTTTAGCTGCCCTCGGATTCTTGCTAAGGAGTTTTTCTAGCGTAGGCTGACTACCTTGAAGCTTGTCTTTGTAGGTTTCCTGATCTCTCTTTTCTCTTGCAGATTTTCGGCCCCTTGCAGATCTTCTAACCGACGTCTGCGTATCTCCGATTTCTCCATCTTCCTCGGACTCCTCTGAGTCCTGTTCCTCCTCGGAGGCTTCTGTTTGCTTTTCCTTGTCCCTTGCCATGTTACTCTCTTCAGGTCTTATTCCTGCTGAGTTCGATTTCTCTGCTGGCTTGACAGTCATTTCTTCTTCCCTGGGAGTTTCTTCCGCTGAGCTTAGGATCTCGAACCTATTTTCTTGACTTCTTGACGAGGTTACATTTTGAGCAGCGGCAGTAAGAGCTCCTTGTGCCCCGGATTTCTTATGATTTATCTTTGATCTCTTAACTTGGTTCCATCCTTCGTCCTTCCCTTTTTCTGTTTCGCTTTTGTTCGGGCATCCTCTGGCGAAGTGGCCGTAGATGTGGCATTTACGGCATTTGAAAGGAAGCTGCTCATAATCCAGCACTTGAACATGCGTCCAGCTGCCGACCTTTAATTTGATGGCCTCGGGAAGACCTACCTCTAAATCTACTTCGACACAGATCCGGGCGCAATCATATTGGTCATTGTTGTTGGCTCTGTCGATGAACTTGCCCAATGTGTTGCCAATATGTTTAAGGGAGTCCCAGTTCCAACAGTGAACCGGAAGGTTGGGGAGCCGAACCCAAACAGGGACAGCCGATGGCACATCCACAGCGGGATCAAAATCTGGGGTCCATTTATTGAGATAGAGACCTTGTGGTCCCATGAAATAGGGCCCATTCCTGAAGATCAGGTCTTTATCCTCCTTGGTGTTGAATTCGAACAGGAAGTAGCCTCTTCCAAGAAAGTACGAGGTAACTTTATTCTTGATCAGCGGAATCCAATTCTTAACCACCCAGTTTTCCGTTGATTTAGGTGAGGGCCAGAGGCCCGTGAATTGACCCACCAGGGCGCGATTTGAAAGAGACAAGGCGACCTGGATCGGTCCCTCAGGAGGTAGGGTTACCTCCGGGACATCTTCGATCTTCTTCACGAACTTGGAGGCATCTGATTTCTTCTTCTTGGGTAGCGAGGCGATCAGGCTTGAAAAGGCAGCGGAGGCATCCGGAGGCGGAGACTGAGAGGGACCTAGAGGCGATCCTTGAGTCTCCATGGTCAGCAGAAGGATTCAATGGCACACCCGACCTGCTCCAGACATCGCCAAAATCGATCAGGAGATTGGATCTGAGATGCAGCTCAAGGTCTGGGCTGCAGAAGGACGCAGATCTGTATTGTCGTCATCCAAATACGGAGGATCCAATCAGATCCTGGATGGATATCGGGGTCCCCAAGGCCCGAGAAGACCAAGGCACAGTAAGGGGGCGTAGACGCGCCCAGCAAAAGACTGCGCGAGGAGCTGCTCTCACGATCTCGCGCCTGAGCATCGGGGCTCTCGGTAGTGCATTAAATTCAATTTAAAAACCATTTTTAACCAATGGCTTAAAAAAAATTAAAAAATTAAACACAGGAGATTTTTTTTTAAATTAAAAGAGATTAAACACATGAGAACATTTTTTCAAATAGATTAAATACATGAGAGCGCTTCTCTGCATGTGCCAGGGCAATTGAATCACATTGGAATCCGACTTCCACATAAAATGTAAACTCAATGAAAAAGGGAAAAGCCATAATAAAAGCCACAAATGGAAGGTGGTGTTAACGGAGGAGAGCAGGAGAGGTGATTAGAAATTTGATATTTTTGGATGGATTAAATAACGTATCAGCTAGGAAATAAGGCTTGCTTACAAGGATCCATGTCACATGGATGCATTAAATAACGTATAGGCTGGTAAATAAGGCTTGCCTACAAAGATCCATGTCACATCCAACAACTCACGATATAGAACGTGCGCATTTAATTGGAACAATGGTTTGAATTTGAATTTTAAGTTCAAATTTGAAAACCCACCCTCAAAATTTTAATTTCTATAATAGTGACCCACTGGAGAGTGCAAAATTTTAATTTCTATAATAGTGACCCACTAGAGAGTGCAGCGAAAGATGATCTTGTGGTGGCAGTGAGGGTGGCGATCATGGCAGAGGCGAAACTAATGCCAACGTATCAAGTCCTCAGTGCAGTGCCAACATTGTTTTTGAGATGCAGGGGACTTTACTTCAATTTCCATTCTCAGGCATTGCGCTCACTGCTACAGTGTGGGATACTAGCATTGTGTGGTGAAGTGCCCATGGGATGATAAACATTGTGTTGATTATGGGGTGTGCCCTAAGTTCCGATACAGATAAAGATATTCCATCTGCGCTCACTACTACAGTGTGGGATACTAGCATTGTGTGGTGAACTGCCCATGGGATGATAATCATTGTGTTGATTATGGGGTGTGCCCTAAGTTCCGATACAGATAAAGATATTCCATCAATATTTTTGTATACAGTAACAGAGCTGCATCAACAGCTTGCAGAGTGCCATGGCCTGTTTGGTCCCTGTGGCAATTTACAGTCTTTTAGACACATCAATATGTACATGGCTTCCACTACAGGCATCCTCATGCAAGGTTACACAGTAACATTGATCCTAATGTGGAGGATGGCTCTGTCGTTTTTTTTTTGTTTTGTTTCGACACATTGTTTTTTTAACCACATAGTAGAACAAACATTTTTTCTGACAGGTGTAGTCATAAATTTTGAGCAAACTATAATGAAGTAAACTGAGAGAGAAATTCAGAAATGGTTGTGGTTGTATTTTGGTTTAAAAAATTACATATGCTTAGCACAAATTGGATGTGATTCTGTCAATACTATCTTTAAATTTTAGAAAGCACTTAACTGCAAAGCTAAACATAGTTCATCTAAAATTATTTAAATTTATTCCAGTTTTAACTATATATTTCTTCGAAAAACTTATTTCTTCTCCAACTAAAAATTCCCTTCTTGTTGTCTTTTTCAATTTATCTTCCAATATCCACCAAAATATATGATTTATTCATCTACTTTTTGTTATATACAATTTATGACTTGGGAAACAAGTGGCAAAATGTTAGGACTCAAACTGTTGTTGATTATAGCACCAACAACAAGAAAATAAGCATTTTGTTGAACTTCCATTAAAGGAGAACATATACATGAGGATGACTTCAGTCCACCGGATTAACTTAGTCCAGAATTGCAATTGAGTGTTTTAAGATAGAAGCTTGTTGTAATTTTATATGCAGAAGAGGAAGGAAAAATCCTGCTTAACTATGGATAAGAAATCGAATAAGTAATATGTAAATGCTTTACTTATTTTTACAGTTGAATTTATATTATATTTTATAAAGCACTTTATTAATAATTAAACAATTTATATTAATTATATCATAATTTAATGTGTTATTTAGTCATTATTGTAATAATATGTACTTCAAAAAATATTTTAAAAATATTGTGTAAAAATTTTCTTAGATTAGATAAATTAATTTGGTGAAGTAATTATTTTTCCACTGTAAAATCTAATTAATAAATAGAAAATTATAAATTTTAGTTATTAAAATTTTGTATGATTTAATAAAATTTTATTAATAAAATTTTACAATGTAAATTATCTTAAATAATAAAATATATAAATATCTTAAATTTTATAAATAACAATGAATATATTATTAAATTAAATTATTTATTTTTAAAAATTAAATTATTTATTTTTAATAATTAAATTGAAAACTAAAATCCTCTTGTATTAGCTTTATATAGCTTGATATAGATAATTTATGTTTATGTTAATTATAGCTATAACTATTAAATAATTATTAAATAGTCATTCCTACTGATAATATCATAAGAATTAATAAAAAAATATCAACCAAAATCCTATAATATTTTACATAGTATTTTTACATTAAGTAAACTACTCTAAAGAATTAAATATATTATGTTGAAAATGCAACAAGATAATGAGCTTAGTGAAAAGAAGTCGCCTTCACTAAGTGGGCCCGCAAGCTATTTTTGGCGCAAAGTCTATTTTTAGACTATGTCTATTTTTAGACATATGGATCATGTTCTATGAGTTGCAAGATGCTATTTGTGGATGGTTGGTCAAGTCGGAAAAAATAGATGGACTTCTATTTTTAGACATATTGGGCGGAATCTATTTTTAGATTGCCAGTCTAAAAATAGATATGTCGAATATTATTAGCTCTTAATAATATTTGGACTCTAAACATTATCTTATCCTCTTGCAGCACTTCAGTTAAGTGCACGGATGTGGCACATGCAGCTGACAGAAGGAATTACGCTATTCCTAGGGTTTAGTGGAGCTATTGCATGGAAGACTTCAGTTATAACTCAGGTGACAGAGTTTGGTCGAGTTGATTGAGGAGTTGATGGAGTTGTGTTCAGTTTAACTCAGTTAAACATAGTTGAGCTAGTTGTATCTAGTCTAACTGATTGATACACTAGTGAGAGTGGTGTGAATTAATTCACTAATTATTAACTCATAAATCAAATAAAGAATACATCAGTTAACTTCAGTGCATGGACAGTTTCAGTGGAGACCAGTGCAGAGGTAGGTGAAAGAGCTAGTGTGACTATCAATTGTGACTATACTGGTGCATGAGTTTGCACCACACATTGATGGAGATTCCAATGAGGATTGCGCAGTGCATACCAGGTGGATTCGAACTTGGATCAAGCTATTATTCATCTTGGATTGTGCAGTAGAGGTAGGCTAACAGGTGGAGAAGATTGGAGCATGTGTTTTGCTAGATCTGAGCTTGTGTAGTGTGTAACAATTGGAGATTGTACTGAGAGCTTGTGAGGAGTTTGTACAATGATTGTTACATGAACTCTATTATTATAATATACAAATAGTTTGGGGTTTTCAGCTTTAAGATTTCCCATAAATACTGTGTTTATATGTGTGATTGTTTATGGTTTTAATGTGCGCATGCGATTGTTTATTTTCTGCAATTAATGATCAATGGTAGAAGAGGTTATGTATTATGCATGAAGCTCAAATAGTGTGTGATCGATAATCTCATATCAATTTAACAGTTATTCAAATTTCTACATGGTATCAAGCATATTTATAATTGAGCAATTTATTAATATCAAGGTTGAGTTTTGTGTCGTGGAATTTAATCTCCAGCAAAGAGCTTTGGAAATGGTTGAGATGTCTTTAAACGGATTGCGATTGGAGTATGCCCTTGAGGGCAGGACAAATTATATTGCATGGAGAGACAGGATGGAGGCAGTGTTAGATGACAATGGGTTGAAGGAGTTCATAGATGCAGAAGTCCCAAAACCTACTTCTAGCGATGCTGCCGCACTTGACGCATGCAAAAGAAGACAACAAAATGTCGAAGGATTCTATTGGAGGGCATGAAGGATCACATAGTGTTCAGCCTGCATGGTAAGGATTCTCCATTCTTGATGTGGAAAGCCTTGACAGATTTATTCCAAAGCAAGAGCGACTAGAGGAAGTTGGCGCTCAAGGATAAGCTCAGAAACATAAAGATGGAGAAAGGCGACAGTATGCCCAAGTACCTCACAAAGTTCGTCCAATGCAGGGATGAGCTGGGAAGTGTGGGGGTGACTGTAGATGATGAGGACTTGGTGAGCTTGGCTCTCCTTGGGCTTCCGAAGAGTTGGCATTCCTATCAGGACTCTGTCAATGGTCGGGAGAAATTGCCAGGATGGGAGCGACTTTGGTCGGATCTTGTGCAAGAGGAGATAAGGCGAAGTACCAGGGACAGATCTTCATCAAAGGCATCTGATGAAGAGAATTGCACTTTGGCTGCCAAAACAAAGAAGGGGAAGATCAAGAAATCTTCTCAATCTGGTGCGAAAGACAAGAAGCAGGACATGTCCAAGGTGAAGTGCTTTCACTGTCACCAACATGGACATTATGCCACAAATTTTCCGCAGAAGAAGAAAAATAAGTAGGCTGCTGGATCTGCAGCTGGAGAGGCCTTAGCCTTGCAGTTTGAGCTGGATTTTTCGCTGATCGCATGCTTGGTCTCAAGTGTGATGGGTTCAGTGTGGTTTCTGGACAGTGGTGCGTCTTTTCACATGACAGGAGATCAAGATTTGTTTACTGATCTGGATGAGAAAGATCTTGGAGTGCACATCGAGATGGGCGATGATGGTAGATACAGTGCGACCGGTATCGGTACCATTTCCTTTGAGAGGGAGTCTCGTAAACCCTTCGTATTGAAGGAAGTGATGCATGTTCCAGGATTGAAGAAGAATCTTATCTCTGTGGCGATGTTAGAAGACAAGGGATATGATGTTATCTTAAGTAGGAAAGGCTTCCCCGCACGCAAGGTTCGAGTTAAGAACCCTATCAATTGGTAGATATCGCAAGAAGAATGGCAAAAAAAAGGGGCGTTAAGGAGTGGTGAGCCAAAGATGATGGCGTGTTGTGGCACCCGTAGATTGGGCCACTTTTCACCATGGAGCTTTGAAGATACCGGCAATGCATTTCTACTCGGGCTTCATAAGGGTACTCTTTTGCGTAGTCGATCAAGGCAAGGATACCTCAGAAAATTTGGTAAAGCCACCTTTCACGAGAAGGATAGTTGCGCCATGACGATCCTTGAGAGAATTCACACAGACGTGTGTCGACCTTTCTCAGTAGCTTCGACAGCAAAGCACAAGTACTATGTGATCTTTGTTGATGATTTTTCTCGGAAGTGCTGGATCTTCTTCATGCAGAAGAAGAGCGAGACATACTCAAAGTTCTGTGAGTTCAAGGCGCTGGTTGAGAAGGAATCGGGGAAGCATGTGAAGGATCTTAGGAGCGACAATGGTGGTGAATTCATCTCCTGGGCTAATTCAAGGACTTTATAAACACGAGAGGAATACTAAGAGATTTATGAATTTATACCTCAAGTAACCCCTCCTACAAAAAGAGCAGAATCTGGCAAAGGTTGTTGAGTGGACTGACAACGATCGTGGTGCCGCACTTCAAGGAGCAGTTTGCATGATCGTGGCCTTCCCATACACTTGTGGGCCGAGGCATGCAATACTGCAATATATGTGGAGAACCATTGTCCTCACAGGATACTTGGCATGAGTACACCCGAGGAGGCGTTTTCTGGTAAGAGGCCTGATATTTCCCATTTGAGGATTTTTGGTTCACCTGTTTACATTCATGTGACTAAGGATGCCAGGAAGAAGCTGGAGCCGACTGCAGAGGTTGGGATATTTGTGGGGTACACTGATACGCCCCACAACTATCGTGTGTATTTTCCAGACAGTCGCAAGACTGTTGTGCGACGGGATATCAAATTTTAGGAGGAGGAAGCCATGAAGTGTTCACTTGAGAGGGAGCCACACTTGCGTGCATATGAGGAGCTATTAGTTCCTAAGGATGAGCCTCAGGATGTGGATTAGCCACAAGAGGAGGTTTATGGAGTGGAAGAGACCACTCAGGCAGCGCCAACCATTAGAGGGTGGAAGCGCACTACAGAAGCTGAGCAACTGGCCCAAGATGCAGAGAAGGTTGTAGGACCACCTACAGCACAGCGCAGACAGAGAAAATCACCTGATCGGTACACTGGATACATGGCTCTTGTGAGCAAGTGTATCGTGACAGAGCCATCCTCTTTCGAGGAAGCTGTGGAGGAGCTCGCATGGGTAGATGCCATGGTGGAAGAGTATGATTCGATTGTCAGAAACAGTGCATGGGAGATAGTCCCAAGGCCGAAAGGGAAATCAATGATGGGTTCGAGATGGATCTACAAAGTGAAGCAAGCAGCTGACAGGAGTGTGGAAAAGTACAAGGCAAGATTTGTTGCCCGAGGCTTTTCACAGATTGAGGAGATCGATTATGAGGAGACCTTTGCACCCGTCACAAGGTATTCTTCCATACACATCATCCTTGCCTCCTCTCAAGTATGGGTACATTCATCGATGGATTGTAGTGATTGCTGCTCCCCAACCTGAGTCATCGAGGAGGAGGTGTACATAGAGAAGCTCAAGGTTTCGAGATCTTCAAGAAGATTCCCACATAAAAGTGTGCTCAAGAGAGCGCAGTATATGGGTTGCCAACAAGCACCTTCTTGCTTCAATCCACATGGATACGTTATTTCCCCGTACTTGGCTTCACCAAGAGTGAGGTGGATGCAAACCTATACCAGATTGTGGTTGAGGGTAAGCTTTTAATCATTGTACTTTATGTTGATGATTTAATACTAACAGGTGATGATCAGTTGGTACACTCATGCAAGGAAGATCTTGCAAAGGAGTTTGAGATGAAGGATTTTGGCCTCCTTCATTATTTCCTGGTATTGGAAATTTGGCAGCGCAGTGATGGACTGTTTCTTTCTCAAGGAAAGTATGTCCGGGACATACTGGAGAAGTTCAAAATGCATGGCTGCAAGCCTTTTGATACTCCTCTTCCTAGAGGATGGAGGAAGGAGGATGCTACTTCGGCGGAGGTAGTGGATGCCACTGTTTATCGAAAGTTGGTGGGGTCGCTTATGTATCTGGTCAATACATGACCCGACATATGCCATGCTGTGAACCAGCTTTCACAAGCTATGGTTAAGTCTACCAAGCTCTTCTGGAAGGCAGGAAAGCATGTATTTCATTATCTTAGAGGCACATCGAGATATGGATTGTGGTACAGAGAGGAGGATGAGGTAAAGCTATGTGGCTTCACAGATGCATTGGGCAGGAGCCCAAATGCATGTAAATGAGTACATCTCGAGGGATTTTTAGTATCTGCTCGACAACAGCTTATTGGTATAGCAGAAGTGTAGGTTTTGGAATGAGCGCTAACAGCAGAGGCCGAGTATATGGCAGCAAGTTTGGCCGCCGCATGCGAGGCTATATGGATGAGGAAGATCTTGGTCGGGTTGTTCGGTTCACACTTAGAGCCTACTGTGATTTATTGTGATAATCAAAGTTGCATCAAACTCTCAGTTAATCCAGTATTTCATGATATATCTAAACACATTGAAATCCGGTATCATCATATCATAGATTGTGTGCAGCGGAAGATCATGTTACTTTCATATATTCCCACGGAGGATCAGGATGCTGATATCTTGACGAAGGCGCTCACCAAGAGAAAATTCGAATACCACAGAGGCAGGATAGGGGTGGCAGATAATCCTTATCTTGTTGAGAGGGAGTGTTGAGATTGCAACAAGATGATGAGCTTAGTGGAAAGAAGTCGCTTTCACTAAGTGGGCCCGCAGGCTATTTTTGGCGCAAAGTCTATTTTTAGACTATGTCTATTTTTAGACATATGGATCATGTTCTATGAGTTGCAGGATGCTATTTGTGGATGGTTGGTCAAGTTGGAAAAAATAGATGGACTTCTATTTTTAGACATACTGGGCGGAATCTATTTTTAGATTGCAAGTCTAAAAATAGATATGTCAAATATTATTAGCTCTTAATAATATTTGGAATATAAACATTATCTTATCCTCTTGTAGCACTTCAGTTAAGTGCACGGATGTGGCACATGCAGCTGACAGAAGGAATTACGCTATTCCTAGGGTTTAGTGGAGCTATTGTATGGAAGACTTCAGTTAGAACTCAAGTGACAGAGTTTGGTGGAGTTGATTGAGGAGTTGATGGAGTTGTGTTCAGTTTAACTCAGTTAAACATAGTTGGGCTAGTTGTATCTAGTCTAACTGATTGATACACTAGTGAGAGTGATGTGAATTAATTATTAATTAATTCACTAATTATTAGCTCATAAATCAACTAAAGAATACATTAGTTAACTTCAGTGCATGGACAGTTTTAGTGGAGACCAGTGCAGAGGTAGGTGAAAGAGCTAGTGTGACTATACTGGTGCATGAGTTTGCACCACACATTGATGGAGATGCCAATGAGGATTGCGCAGTGCATACCAAGTGGATTCGAACTTGGATCAAGCTATTATTCATCTTGGATTGCGCAGTAGAGGCAGGTGTTTCGGGGAAAATCACCCTAGAGGTTTGTTGGGTTAAAACCTCCACAGATCAGGGCATGCTATTCAGAAGGACTCACACACAACCATACTTGAATGCTAAAAAATAGGTAGTAACGATGGTAGAACTCACCCGTAGTCCTTCGTTCGATGTAGATCCCGCGGGGTCCAAACCCCCAGCAACCCTTCTTCCTCCTTCAACCTGGAAAACAAGAAAGAACGTGCACGGAAACCTAATTGTACAGCATATACTTCTTCTAAACGTTAGTGCAATCCATGTGAAACATTATATAAACCATAAGAAATGCTTAATAATCAATATTTTCACATATACAAATAGATATTAACACGTAAGTTCAGGAACAAGATGGTTATTCATTATTACGAACAACATGTGCAAAAATAAAGAGTGGAGAGATCCCCTGAATCCTTCCACGATCTTCGAGCAGACCGTCGTCCGAATTCGTCCCACCCTTGCCTCACTAATATTCTTCCAAGACTTGTGCACTCGAGATGGCATATAAATGGATGAACATCTCCAGGAAACAAGGGTTTCCTGTAATAAATCAGGGAAAGTGCAGGAGGCACGGGGATTCAAACTTGAACTAGGATTCCAACAGAGTATAATGTCTATAAAATTTCTCTCTCCCTTAGGCCATGCACATGAGGGGCTTTTATACTCCCTCAAAGTAGTTTCATCAGTTGGAAACAGTTGGCCACGTGCTGGGGTGGTTGAACTACTGGAGTAACCATCAACCTAGCCCGAAAATAGGGATTTTTAATATATTTTTTAATGATTTTAATGGCATACACGGGAAAGTACATGTGGACTCGCGTATACACGCAGAAAAGTCTGGGCGTATCCGCGTATGGGAATTTTAACACTGTTTTTTAGTGAATTTTGTTCAAGTTTGTAGGAACGGGTGCCCAAAGCCATAAATACAATCATGAATCACCTGAGGGTGAAAATGATGCTATAAAAGATGCCCCCTAATATATGAGGTCAAAAGGGGTACATGATGGCCGAAATGTATTATGCACATAGAAAGAACTTCGCAAGGACAAGAGAGGACTTCACCAGATTTCAGCCTGCCAAAAACCAATGAAAGAAAACATAGAGTCAACTCATGCTGAGGCGGGCATACCCATGCTCAGTAAAAAATACACCATATGGAAAGTACATAATAGATCCAAAATGTATACAAGTATAGCTGAACTAAAAGTACACAATGGATCATCTGAGCATGGCCCGGAAATATAAGTCTGAATCAATGTCCAAGTATCACATATAAAAAGTTGATCAATAATGGTGCAACTGGATGTCTGATCATATAAGTAACTGAATCTCTAAGTACCAAATCATAAAGGCTAGATCGCATGGTACTATCACGCAACTCGGGAGCCAACATATAAGATGCAGCTGTACTGAACTGCAACATATAAGGGTGAACGGCATCACTGGCAGAAACTGAATGGACTATCAAAAGTGAACCGAGAAATGCTGATGCAACCCGAGGTCTTCACCGATCACAACGGCACAATTCTACACAATGGGAATAAATGAGCTGAAGTCGACCATGTGAGAAATCATTGGATTACCGATCAATAATGTATACCGTTAACCAACGCGAGACAACCCACCAATAATTAAAATGAGTGTCAAGGTGCCCCAGTACAATCTAACAAGTGCGAATGAATGAGTTGAAGTCGAACACTTGAAAGAATCTACCAATCAGGAGGCAATGATGAATCCCCACTATCGATAGCGAAGAGTCTGCCACTGATGACTGAAAACCCTAAGGTACTGACAAAAAGACTCTAGACCTTATTCCCAGAGCAATGAGTCGGAGTCGATGGGAAAAGATCTGCTGGAAGGAAGGCATTAAGGCATCCCACAACAGTCCAGCGCGAGTGTAACCCGCAGGCCAAGATTTGGAAGGAATCAGACGAAGTAGAGTGATGGAACCAAAACCGAAGTACGTTTCCGACGTGCACAAGATGAAGCTAGCGCACGGAAGAAACCCTCTGAACCAACCAATAATGAAAGCTGACACAGAGGTGAGAAATCCACCGATAGGGTCAAATGGAAATCAAGGTACTGCACGAATCCCAAGTGTGAGAATGTGTGCTGACGTCGAACACAGGGGAAACCACTCAGTCAAAGACCCATAATGATGATCAAATGCTGAGCACAAGGTCACCTATCAATGATGGAAATAGGGCTAGGGTGCAGCTCTAGGTTTGCTCTCAGAGCAATGTGTCGTAGTCGATAAGAGACAAACCTGCTAGTAAGAAGTCAATGGAGACCTTCTTAAACCAGCACGAGCAAAGGACTAAAACATCTGATGTGATAGAACAAGACCGGGAAGGCTGACTGAATAATGAGTCAAGAGACACCGCAGAATGGCCAACTCTGGTTAGACTTCCCTTGAACAAAAGCATGACTCGTGATGACCATGGCAGTAAAAAGTGACACTGTATAAGTCTGTTATGCAGGAGGCAGAACAAACTCTCCATATGATTGGAAGAGATAACCAACTGGGGGAGGACTGACTAGTGAAACAAGGTAAAGGCTGAACCTAAGTCAAAACTAAAACCATCCCAAAATGAAGGAAAGATATAAGTATATATGCTTTGTTCAAGGGCGACAAACTGACACTGTACTGCCATCAAATAACGAAGTTACATCCCGTTCCTTCTCTTTTTGTTATATTTGATTTTTTTGTCTTTTTCATATAATAAGCCTGAAAAAGAATAAAAGAATGCTATAGTACTATGGATAGAACGAGTATCAAGAAACAGATGCACTAGTTCTTGGGATTGGAACGATCCTATGCTCAATGCAAGGTGGCAGAAACTGGTAAGCGATACTCAGAGGAATGTTCCATCCATGGGTAAAAGGGTGTCAAGTCGTGATAGCCAAGTGCATGCAATGGTTAACTTGTACAGATAGACAAGGTCAAAATTTGGCTTAAACATTGAGTCCAAATGAAGCCGGCTAAAGGCCAGGATAAACAAGTAGCCAATATGCAATGCAGTAATACAACTCAACAACACCAGGGAGCCTCTAGGGTAATAGCCAGAAAAATGATAGTGATGAAGAAGAAGAATGAAGCTTCAACACATAAGTCATGGTAGGACTAAAGAGGACTCCCGAGCCTACATAAAACGTAGCATGGAGAACAAGTGATAGCGAGGAACTAACTAGGAAGCCCATGTAAAGGAAGGCTCTACCACCAAGTCATGATTAAATAATCGGCAAGTGAAAAGGGTGTAATACTCATGACCTGATGGGATCGACCCTATGACAAGTGATCTGAATGGAGGCTAGTATGAAAAATGCAATGGAAAGTGAATTCCCTAACCTATATGCCAGTGAAGATCATATACCTGCCATGACGGGCCAGCAGTCATGGATCAAAAACTGGGAAAAATCTCGAATTCTTCAAAATGTACCTGAAAATATACCAAACTGGGCACTTCCAAGCATCCAGGTTATGCAGCTTAAGATAGATTGAAAAAATAAGCATAACAAATTTTTGTGAAAATTTTCAACTTTTTGGGCAAAAATAGGCAAATTACCTCATATTTGGTTCATTATTACATTGCTGATTTGGAAAAAAGTGCTCTGGAGAAAAAAAACTTCTTTCGTCAAAACAGGAGCAACCGACCGTCAATCTTCACTGAATTTGTCAGGTAAGCTCATCAACCATCCTTGCTATTCATTTTGTCCGTTCATAAATTAAAATTTAGGAATTTTCACCGTAGAATCTCTTGCTAAAAATCACGGGTTTGCGCATACGCGGGTTGGTAATGACCAAGTCGCGTATACACGCGACTGTGCACAAATAAAGTCACGTATGCGCAGCCCAATATGAAAAATGCGTAGCTAATGAATGGATTATTGAAATTTTACAGGATGACTATATCATGGAGAGAGCGCGAACACAGTGCAATAGACAATGAAGTCATGCAGAACCAAGCATCACTGAATATTCTTCGGAATTGTGGATTACTCAAGTTTTTCAAAATGCCAAATATGAAGAGTAATGTCCGGTTGCTCGAAATGCTTGTGAACTATTGGGAACCGGAAGAGGACTGCTTTATGATAGATCAGATGCCCATACGCATTGAAGTGGAAGATATATATTTTATCACTGGACTCTCCCGGAGGGGGGAGCCAGTAGACTTGCATGGTAAGCCTTTGGGAGGGCTCACCGTGGAAGATTACGTCCACGTGTACTGCGTACAGGGTTCCAAGAAAGTCGGAACTCAAATTGCAATCAAAGATTTAAGGGATTTGCACATGAAAATCCTCCTTTTCACCATTGGCAGGGTGGCAGGATCTGCTTCCCTACACCAGGCATCCAGGACGCAAATGAGCATAGCAGTGGAATGCTTAACTCATGTATATGATTGGTGCACAACCCTACTGATGAACATGAAGCAACAATTGACCTCTATCCGCCAAGAAAAGACAAAACATTTTGGATATGGTACAATTTTGATGACATTCTTCTTCGAGAAGATTCCAGTACTAAGACCCAAAGTGATCTCTACCATCGACAGCTCGAGAGACCCAAGAATTGCCCACTGGGAAGACATGATGAAGAGATTGGGGGGAAGTGAAGTTCCCCGGACCACTTGGGATGATGAGTTCTTCTAATGGTGGAGAGAACAAATCATCGCTGTGGACGACTATCCCTATGCTGGGATGGACTTTCGTGGCGATCCAGATCTTGTCCTTCCACCAGGCACAGCATGGGGTACAGTCGGTAAGTTTACAATTTTTTACTTATATAATTTTTTTGGATTTTTTCAATATGTATGAAAAATGTGAAAAAACAAACATGTTTTTGATTGGATTCAAGATGTCTTACAATTTTGAAATGATCATGAAACAGATATTGGACCAGTTCGACCTGAGGGATGCCCACGACATAAGCGTCGCAGAGGCGAAGCGGATACAGTAGATCCAGACAGAACCATTCAGGCTGTACAGAGGAACTTGGAGGGATTAACCCACCAAGTACCTATGGCTGCAGTGGAAGATCTGCCTGAAGCCATCCAGAGACAGGTGGTAGGAGTACCCCGTGACTGGGTATGGTTATTCCACCGAGTTTCCACTGCGATCGTGTTCTATAGGAACACAACTTCTGGGTAGGGACCTCAGTAGTAGATAGATATGATGTATCAGATGACTGTATATTTTTGAGACTGAACATGATCGGGGGCATAAGACCAATTTTTGTATGACTTATGGATCCAAATTTTGTATATTTTTGAGCACTCTGATGATATATCTACAACGATGTTTGATGTGATGTAACAAATGTATGAAAATGTATGATGTTTTTGATGATTAAATTTTATTGTATGGAATGATTAATATGCCAATCAATTGCTTGATTAGCTAATGAGTTTGCCAACCAATTTTCAGCTCGAGGAATGTGAATGAAAGTTAAAAAATGAAATGATCTTTGTAAAAAACGTACCCTCAAGAACAACCGGAGTAAAAATGGATCTCGAACCCGATAAGTATTGTTCAACTGCGACACCACCAGCTGAGAGTCCAAGAAAACTACCAATGAATCAACACCCAAAGATATTGCCTCCGAGAGTAGATAAACAACTGTAGTGTATTCTGCTATATTATTGGAAGCAGGACCGATGCAGACTCCCCTTGATACTAACAGCTAACCGGATGGATAATGAAGCATCCAAGCCGCGGAAGCTAAATTCCGGGTGTGTCTACTAGCACCATCAGCGAAACCAAAATGACTCATGACATCCGACACAACCTGCCAAAGCAGATAAAAAACGTCACCATCCCATCAAAGATCGAAAAACAACCAGATATGTACAAATAAAAACTACTATATACAAAAGCAACATGCCAGGCCGAAGCCTAGGCATAATACTTTTTCAAGTAGAGCCCATTTCTGGGCTCCGGCAACTCGTTCCCTTCAAAATCAACCAAGGTATATGCTCCTTTCTTAAGGACTTTTTTAACGATAAAGGGGCCATACCACATAGACTTAAAATTTCCTGCCCCCAGGGCATCTTTTTCTTGGGCATAGACCAAAACAAGGTCACCTTCCGAAAAAACCCTAGGCTTGACCACCTTATCGTACTGAACTTTAACTCGGTTTTTATGCGCTTCATTCATCGTGGCGGCATCCCGATGCTGCTCATCGAGATGTTCCAGATGAAGGAGCCGTTCTTCAAGACTAGAAGTGTCAGGAAGAAGTTCAACAGCTAACTTAAGAGAAGGAATCTCGCATTCAATAGGAAATACAGATTCCACCCCGTGCACTAGCTGAAACGGAGTAAAGCCGGTTGCAGTTTTCACTGACGTCCTGTATGCCCAAAGTGCAGGATATAGCATAATATGCCAGTTGGATCTAGCTTTATCAATTTTCCTTTGAAGAATTGTCTTCAAGGATTTATTCACGGCTTCCACTTGCCCATTGGCTTGAGGATAATATGGAGATGAATGCTCTTGCCGGAAACCTAACTTTAGAGCCAACTCAGCCATCATGCTATTCTGAAAATGACTGCCATGATCAGTGACAATCTCTATAGGAATACCAAAATGAGCGATAACCTGGTTGAAAAGAAAAAGAGTTGCAGTCTCACCATCATTCCCAAAAGTAGGCATAGCCTCGACCCACTTCGTAAAGTAGTCTACTGCTACAATAATGTACTTGTGACCTTTAGCCGAAGGCAGGTTACAAGTAGTATAATCAATACCCCACTTTGTAAAGGGACTGACAGTAATGACTGGAAAAAGCGGATCTGGATGAGTGTGCATTTTTCGAGTATAAACTTGACACGGATGACACTTTTTGACCGACTCTATACAATCCTTGAAAATCGAAGGCCAAAAGTACCCAGCACGCAAGATATTTTGGGCTGTAGCAAGCCCAGATAAATGACCACCACAAGCTCCACTGTGGCAATCATTCAGCACAGCCTCAGCTTCTTCGAGAGTTAAGCAGCGTCTCAGAATTGAATCAATCCCTCGACGGTATAAAGCATCACCAATGATCAAGTAATTCTTAGCCAAGTGACGCAACTTACGACGCTCATCTTTCGAAAAAGTAGAGGGAAACTTCGCAGTCTGAAGATACACAATTATATCTCCATACCAAGGATCCTGTGGAGAGATAAGGAACAAATGTTCATCCAGGAAGGATTCATCATAGACTATCTCATTACCACAGGGCAACTTGGAGATCAATTCTACGAAAACCAATGATTTCTTGGACTTGACAGACATAAAATCAAGATCAAATTCCTGCAAAATCACAATCCATCTATTGTATTTGCCCCCAATCACTCGCCTACTGAGGACAAACTGAAATGGATTGGCTGCTGCCAAAACATAAGTTTTTCGTAGAATAATATAATGTCGGAGTCACTACATAGCATGAACTGCTGCTAAAGCTAATTTTTCTATCGGAGTATACCGGAGTTCAGGTCCTACCAAGCCTCGACTAAGATAGTATATAACATGCTCTGCGAGAGCATCATCCTCCTGAACCAGAACCATACCAATAGTAGATTCTGCTGCTGCTAGAAACAAAAGGAAATCCCTGCTATAATCAGGTGGACTCAATAAAGGAGCAGAGGTCAATGCTTTTTTCAAAGCATCGAATGAGCGTTGAGCGAAGTCATCCTAAAGAAATGGAACTCCCTTCTTCAACAATCTCATAAATCCCTTGGTAACTTCAGCATAATTTACGATAAATCTCCGAAGAAAATTAGCCTTTCCTTGTAGACTTTGAAGTTGAAAAATAGACGACGGGGGAGGCAACCGAAGTATTGCCTCAACCTTGAAGGGATCTATCCTAATCCCTTCCCTAGACACAATGAATCCCAATAACCGACCGGATGTAACCGCGAAAATGCACTTGTTCGGATTCAACCTAATCTTATAGAAACGACATCGTTCAAATATTTGACGGAGGTGAGTAGGATGATCCATCCTCTTTCGAGAATGAGCAGCTAAATCATCCAAATACGCCTCGATAATCTTTTTGATGTCGTGGAAGGCATATGACATGGCCCGCTGAAAGGTAGCCCCAGTATTTTTAAGACCAAAAGGCATCTTCTTGTATGCAAAAGTACCCCAAGGACAAATAAAGGCAGTCTTATGCTGATCTTCAGGACGGATAGTAATCTAATTATATCCTGAGAAACTGTCCATGAAGGAGAAAATCTCATCACCGACACACTCATCAATGATCTGATCTATAAATGGTGTGGGGTAATTATCTTTAGGACGTGCTTTATTTAGGTCTCTGAAATCGATGCAAACTCGAATCGTTCCTTGCTTTTTATCTACGGGAACAAGATTTGAAACCCATTCAGTCAAAGGAACAGGGAAAATGAATCCCGCCTTAAGCAGCTTCTCCACCTCAGCTTTGATAGCTGCTGCCTTCCTAGGATTGACCGGACGAAGTTTTTGCCTCACAAGCTTAGCGTTTTCGTAAGTCTTGACCTCATGCTGGACAATAGATGGATCTATACCAAGCATTTCCTCATAAGACCAAGCGAATACATCCCTATACTCTTTAAAGAGCTCGATGTAAATCTGAATCTCTTCACGGGAACATTCAGCTCCGATGAAGACATTCTCAATAATATTGGGATCCCTAGAGATGTTCACCGGGATAGTCGGAGAAATCACAGCCATGTTCCCTTCAGCATAAACCTGTGTTGGTGCTAAAGGGTTCAGGACTGGGTGAACAGGACCAGGAGATGGAGGACTTGGAAAACTTGTTTCAACTTCACTCAAATCAGGTAAAAAGTAAGACCGATGATGCAAATCATCCCACGGTCTATCTATACCAGTCATAGCTTCCAGGATGGCCTCTTCAGATGGAAGAGTGGTATCAAGGAAATCCTGGGCCGAAGAAGAACTAAGTGTCCAAGCTGGATCCACATCGCCATCCAACTCTTTCGGTGACAGAGGAGCGGGGATGGACTCTGCAGAGTCAACAATAGACTGATAAGCAATCTCAGCTGCAGACATTGGAAATGCCATTCCACCCACTTGACCTTTCGCTAATGTGGTGGTAGGGGAAGGTAAGGTCCAAGGGTCCAAAAAATAATGAGTTATGAAGAACTCTCTTCGAAGAGGAGCCTTGGAGGATGAAATTGCACTTAATATATGAACCGTAGGAGGAGGAATATCAAAAGTACCCATCAAGGAAGAATACATTCCAACTCCTAAATTCTCAACAGGCGCCTTGGTATTATCCAACTTGGGAACAGATGAGTCAGTGGACACATTTGGGTCTACAGGAGGACAGTCCAGTTGGTCCACTGTAACAATCCTCCCTTCGTGAGGGAAACAAATAATCCGAAATAATGAGGATGCAATGGCATCCATATCATAAATCCAGTTTCTCCCCAACAGAAGGTTGTAGTCCAAGCTTGCATCAACTACCTCAACCTCTATATTCACAGTTTTTCCCCCAACACAGATAGGCAAAGCTGGGACAATACCATGGGGTCTGTGAGAATGACCATCAAACGCAGTCAAAAGAGTGGTAGATGGAACAGCTTTGGGAGATCCAGTCGTCTTCCAACATGTGAGAGACATCACGCACGTGGAAGCACCCTCATCAACAACCGTTCGAAAGATATTGCACTTCCGGTACGATGATTTAATATGAAAAGCCATATGATGGGGGAGTCTCTTCTTAAAATTAGTCATATCAAATGTAATCAGAAGAGAATTTTTTGGATCAATAGCCCCAATGGCAGTGAGACTACGCTGAGCCGGACAAGACTGGAGCACCTCTAAAGTCGACATGGCACAAGGAATTTGCGCCAAATCTTCCACAATAGAGTAGTTCTGGGCAGCCCTAGCATTTGGATTAATCGTTGACCGCTTGGTAGATGCTTTGGGCATCCAAGGTATAGGCTCAACAGTAGGCCTCGTAACGTGAAGCGGCTCAGTAGCATCAGGAGTATCCTTAGCTTTTGAAGACTCTTCTCCGACATAATCACGGGATCTCGTAGCGACATCCATGTGAGCACTCATCATGAATATGTTCGATGGAATTTCCCCTTCCTGGGTGCCCCCAGAGGAAGCCCCAGGATTTTGATTCGTGCCAAAAACTAGTTGTTTCCCTTGGGGAAAAGGGTTTGTCAACATAGCCTGGGAACTGGAAGAACCCTGCTGAGCTAACAAGCGCTGCGCATCCTGAATTTTTGGGCAAAGGTGTGTAAGATGGTCTCCAGTACATAACTTGCATGGAAACTTCACTTTCCTTTTCTCCTTTGGACCCTCACCAACATGCTCGTTGGTTTTATTCGCATTACCCTTCCCATTCTTGCCCTTTTTCTTATTATTCCATCCTTTCTTCTTCCCTTTGGATTGTTGATTTCCTTTGGGATCGGAAGTTTGGACAGCATTTATCGACAAAGATTGGGAAGGTGATGACTCAGCTGGTACAACCTGACCAGAAGGAGCAGATTGCAAAGACAACTGCTGTAATTGAGTAAGCAGGCTAGCTGCACCATTATTTATTGACCCAATAAGTCCATCACCATGAGGACCAGGCTTAGTTTTGGATAAATCTAATTTGGAGTGAGGAGCATTGGGAAAATACTTATGAAGGACCCCAGACTAAGAATATATCAGTTCCAGCTGTTGGGCCCCAAAAATGGCCTGTTCCTCGGAAAATACCCCTGAGAGGGATACATCCTTCGAAATATCTGACTGCAGAGATTTCAGTAACCATTCCAAAAGGAATTCCCCAGGAATATGAGCTTTAATAAGCCTCTTTCTTCTCCGCCATTCCTGAATGTGGTCAGAAATGTGGGTTGCGTCGTCCTTAAATTCTTCAGGATTGCGATCCCGAGCGTCATAGCAGACTGACAGCGAAATAGTTTAGAAATGTAGCATGACTCTCCAAATGCCTTGTAACTTAAGCGCTTGATTAGCTCAATATACCATTTAACGCGTTTCCAGGTTCAGAGATGGCAGTTGAAACAATCTCAGCTAATCCGGATCCTCGATCGGGAGTTAGAAAAGAAGTTTTTTCTAAATGGAACGTAAGTGATGTGATCGGCGGATCTCGCATTCTTACCTTCAAACTTTGGAATGTCGAAGAGTTTGAGTGCCAGGACAGAGCCACCCCGGACTATAACGGATCGGATCATTAGTCAATTTTGACAGATCTGGCAAGTTTAACGTTGTTAGAAAAGGTAAACGAGGCGGAGCCTGAGGATTCCATCCTTGATAGGATGAATTCCCAACATTCTGAAAAGAATACCCTGGATTTGATGAGGCACCAGGTTGCCAAAAAGAACTCGTAGAAAAAGGAGAAGAACCTCCTCCCAACGCAGAGTTACCAAAGACTGGACCCGTTCCCCCAACTGAAATATGAAATGAAGAGGAAAGTCCCTGATAGGGGTTCCAGGCATTAGACAGAGGGGAAAAAGTCTGATAAGCACTCGACAGAGGGAAAGAAGTATTCCCTTGGTGACCAGCGTAAAACTGATTCCCTGCCCCTGTTGTAGTGAATACAGGGTTCCAACCTGTAAAAGTGGTCGTCAGCCTCAGACGAGGGTTGAAGTCGATCAGTAAACGGAAAGAGCCTAAGAAGGGTGGAACTAGGAATGCGCGGTTCCAAGGGAATATGAAAAGAAGGTGAGTCATAACCATGGAAGACATGGGTGTAGATCTCGTATAAGCAACAAATAGGCCAGCAGCGCAGCTATGTGCTTGGGTGAAACCAGAGCCAAACAAAGCGGCACTAGAAGCAATCGAATATATAGCAATAGTGCCCCCTCCTTCAACAGAAGCAGGAGTCTAAATGCCTGTAGCACTCACAGCAGAAGCCACGTTCCCAGTCGTGGCCATCGAAAGGTATGTATAATATGAAGGATCTTCCGGTCTCTCTGACTCAGGTCCGATGTATTCAACAATGAATAGATAATCAAGAGGAAGAGGAGATGGAAGTGACACAGAGGGTTCTGGTACTTCCTCTATTTGAACTTCTTCTTCCTGCGGAAATAAAACTCGTGAAGTGAGCGGAGCGCTCCTCTCGGAACCAACACCAAAATCAACTACGAAACCTTCAAACCCTTGTGGAGGATCTCTCTCCACTGCGTCAGACATCACAGGGTGATACCCACCTGCTAAACTACTCCTATGCCTTCTTGAAGAAGGCTCTGAACTCTCGAGAGATAACCCCCGGATTCTCCTCGATCGATGAGGCGCTTGATCAACCACTTTAACAAATTTTAATTAGACTAAAAAAATATCAAGCTAGGCAAGCTAGGAGAAAAGAGCACTCACTGCAAAAATAATCCCTGAGATACAATCAAGAAAACAACCTTCAAGTATTTCCGCTCCGGGTGATTAGGACCGGACACCAAAATACAGGAAAGCGAAATATAGGACGTCCCGAAAGTAGTCTGGGATAATTACGGCCCCGGGCCCACCACTAATTGAAGATGCTGGCTCCCGGAAGGTGCCGACCTCCTAACTTTACATCTGCGACTCAAGTACCCAAGCACGTGTACCCGAAATGCTGCAGGAAGTGTCGACGTCTGAGAACACGGGTATTTTCCCATGATCACCTATGTGGAACCTAGGAGTGGCAACTATGGGCACCAATCCGTGTCAGAAGCCGGGCGGAACGGTCTTGAGGTCAAATTCAGAAAATCAGAGAGGGGGTATCTCTCTTCTCAGCCTTCACTTCCCATCGCGCTTAACTCTCTAGAGGAGAGCTTTCCCGGTCCACCTTACAGAGTTGGATTTCGCTCAATTAATCAACTTCTATTTTTTGTTTGAGCGGCCTTGGAGAGTTAACTCTCCACTCTCCTAATCCAAGGCCCTACAACCTAGCTAGTTGGTGTATGACACTTAAAAAACTTGCTAGTTGCTTTTAAATTATATCGCTTATTTTAATTGGTCGTTATGTTAAGTCAAAGGGATACGAAAATGAAACTTGTGGTGTTTTGATGCAGAAAAGAAATTAATAAAAACCAAACTACATGCAAATGAAGTTATTGTCTTTCGATGAAAAGCAACTTCTACACAGGTTCTACGAGATTAAAATTTTTTTCTTTTTTTTTCTTTTATTTTCAGATAAAAAGCTTCACACTCACAAAAACTATGAAAATGACTAAATGCTTAAGTGCACCTGATGAAAATCACTAAGAGCATGCAAATTCTAAGATGCAAAATCTACTAAAGCCGAGAGAAATTTCCCAAAGATCCTTCAGTTTTATCTCTTTTTGGTTGTCCAGAAAGATAGTTCCCAAAATCAGAAACTCTTAATATAAAGACACCAAAACGCTTGAAACAAGAGGAAGAAACCAATAACAATTCCTTTCCAAAATAAAGTCAAAAACCAAAGGCAAGAAACCTCAACAAAGCTTCAACAGATATAACAAAACGAAAAAAAAAAATGCAAAACAAAAGCAAATGACAAAACAAAATGTTTTTTGAGCTTTTGAGTTTTATAAAAAGGAAGAGCTCGAAAAGACCAAGAAAAACTATCAAATCCCAAGCCAAACAACTTTGAATTTCAAGCAAAAACTTCAAAAATGCTCTAAACATTATAGGGCTAGCTAGTAGCAAGATTTATATGAGCAAAAGAAGACAAGAAACTAAAACACTCAGCCTAGAAGAATAGTACAACCTTGTAGCAAACAAAAACTTCAAAGAACCTAGAAAGACTCTTCAAAAATTGCAACAAGAGCTAGTCAACTGAACTCA